>PVJS01002710.1:0-81859 GCA_004027185.1 Glis glis
CATGACCAAGTCGGGTTCATCCCAGAGATGCAAGGCTGGTTCAACATACAAAAAACAATCCATGTAATCCACCACATAAACAGAACTAAAGACAAAACTCACATGATCATTTCAATAGATGCTGAAAAAGCATTTGACAAAATCCAACACCCATTCATGATAAGAACACTGCAGAGAATTGGAATAGAAGGAACATAACTCAACATCATAAAGACAATATACAATAGGCCCACAGCCAACATCATACTGAATGGGGAAAAACTTCAAGAGTTCCCTTTAAAAACAGGAACAAGACAAGGATGTCCACTGTCACCACTCCTTTTCAATATAGTACTCGAGACCCTAGCCAGAGCAATAAGGCAAGAGAAGGAAATAAAAGGAGTACAAATAGGAAAAGAGGAACTGAAGCTATCTCTATTTGCAGATGACATGATATTATACTTAGAAGATCCAACAAACTCAACTAAAAGGCTCATAGAACTGGTCAACAAATTCAGCAAAGTGTCTGGATACAAAATCAATCTTAAAAAATCAGAAGCTTTTCTGTATGCCAACCATAAATCCACTGAAAAAGAAATTCAGAAGACATTTACACTCATGATATCCCCCAAAACAATAAAATATTTGGGAATAAACCTAACCAAGGAGGTAAAAGACCTCTACAAGAAAACTATAAAACACTGAAAAAAGAAATTGAAGAGGATCTTAGAAGATGGAAAGAGCTCCCATGCTCTTGGGCAGGCAGAATAAATATCATCAAAATGGCCATTCTTACAAAAGTGATCTACAGATTCAATGCAATACCCTTTAAATTACCAAAGTCATTCTTCACTGACATAGAAAAATCTGTCCTTAAATTCATTTGGAACAACAAAAAACCCAGAATAGCCAAAGTAGATCTCAGCAACAAGAACCATGCAGGAGGCATCACAATACCTGACTTCAAACTATACTACAAAGCCGTAGTAATAAAAACAGCATGGTATTGGCACAAAAGCAGACACATAGACCAATGGAGCAGAATAGAAGTCTCCAAAACAAACCCACACACCTACAGCCAATTCATTTATGACAAAGGGGCTAAAAATACCCACTGGAAAAAAGCCTCTTCAAGAAATGGTGCTGGCAAAACTGGCTAACCATATGCAAAAAAATAGAAATAAACCCCACTTTCTCACCTTATACAAAAGTCAATTCAAGATGGATCAAAGACCTAGAAATCAGACCAGAGACCTTACAGCTACTCGAAGAGGGCATAGGCCCAACACTTCAACACATAGGCACAGGTAAAGACTTCCTCAACGAGACCCCAAAGGCACAGGAAACTAAAATGAGGATCAATACGTGGGATTGCATTAAACTAAAGAGCTTTTGTGCAGCAAAGGAAACAATCAAGAACCTCAACAGAGAGACGACAGAATGGGAGAAGATTTTTGCCAGCTACCCCTCTGATAGAGGACTCATATCTAAAATATACAGAGAACTTAAAAAATCACCACTAAAAAAACAAATAATCCAATCAAAAATGGGCAAGTGAACTAAATAGACACTTCAGAGAAGAAGAAATACAAATGGCCAATAAATGTATGAAAAAATGTTCAATATCATTAGTAATCAGAGAGATGCAAATCAAAACTACCCTGAGATTTCACCTAACCCCAATTAGAATGGCAATCATTAAAAACACAAACAACAAGTGCTAGTGAGGATGTGGAGAAGTAGGAACTCTAATACACTGTTGGTGGAATTGAAAATTAGTGCAACCACTTTGGAAAACAGTGTGGAGGATCCTCAGAAGAATAGGAATGAACCTACCATATGACCCAGCAATACCACTTCTAGGCATCTACCCAAAAGGTCTGAAACCAAACTACCAGACTAATGCATGTGTATCTATGTTTATAGCTGCACAATTCACAACTGCCAAACTTTGGAACCAGCTAAGGTGTCCATCGACAGACGAATGGATCACAAAACTATGGGATATGTACACAATGGAATTTTATGCAGCCATAAAGAAGAACAAAATTACAACATTTGCAAGGAAATGGAGGGCACTGGAGAACATTATGCTAAGCGAGATTAGTAAATCACAAAGAGTGAAAAGTTCTCCCTAATATGTGGAAGCTAGGGAGAATGGGACTTGGAACTCCAGACAAAGAAGGAGAAAACTTTAGTTGAGCAAAGAAGGCGACCTAACTGAGGGAGACAGGAGAGGGGGAGAGGGAAATACACTAATGCACATGATGTATATAAACAAACTTATCAGAGTCGATCACTATGCTGAACATGGAAAGGAGAGAAGGGGGAGGGAATGGGGTGGGATTTGAGGGAGGGCTAAATGAGCAATGTGTGAATGCATGCTTCTGATACCCTGACACTTACCAAAATGTATAACTACAATGCACCAATAAATGTAATAAAAAACACAAAATAAAGAATAAAAAAAGAAAATGCCTACTAATCCAATACTGTCTTTTTATTGATTATGAATTGGTGTCAAAAGGAGAGGCAAGATTATAGAGAGTTGATTAAGAAAACAAAACTCATGCTTTACCATACAATTTATGAATGATATCATTACTGAAACCTTACATCCACCTAATATAATACACTCCTCCCTCAAGTCCTATTCCCCTAAGTAATAATCACTATCCTAAATTTTATGACTGACATTTATATTAGTTTATGCCAGGTGTATATACAGTAACCTAAGTATCAGACTTTGCTACTCAAAGTGTGACTGTGGTCACGTAGCAGGAGCATCGCCCATCAGCTTGTTAGATGCAGAATTTGTGGCACCAGCTTGAATGCACCAAGTGAGAACCTTCATTTTAACAGATGCCTGCATATTAAAGTTTGAGAAGTGCTGTTCTAAAGACTCGTCACTGAGACTTATCCAACTCGTTGTGTGCAGATGTGGTTCTACCAATGAGTACTTAAGGTGTTTCCAGCGTTGTTTGGCTTTCTTAATTGATGAAAAATACTGCTATGAATGATCTTATATGTCTTCTAGTGTTCAAAGGAAGACTTTTGTAAGATATCTATCAAGGAGGGGGGTTGGTGGGAAACAAATCACACAAATGTTGAATATTACAATGCCAAATTATTTTCCAAAATACTTTAAGGTTTTCATACTTGCCAGTGTGTAAGAGTTTCTACTAAGTCACACCTTCTCTAACATTGGTTATTATCAGACTTTGATTTTTGCTTACTTAATGGGTGTATTTATTGACATCCTGACTTATATTTCCTGAATTTACTAATGAGTTTGAAAATAATTTTGAATGCTTATTCACCATTTATATTTTCTATTTCTATTCTCTGGAATGCCTATTTATCTATTTTGCCAGGTTTCTTTTTTTAGCTGGGTCATTTGGATTTTTTCAAATTGGTTTATAGCTTTTACATTTAAAAATATGAATGTATTTTCAATTACATATGTTGCAAGTAACTTCTGCTAGTGTATAACCTGTCCTTCATTTTCTTCTTGGTAGTTAATGATGAAGAGAAATTCTAAATTGTACTGTTAATAAATTAACTAATCCTTCTATTTTGGTTAGTAATTTTTTACCTTTTTAAAGGATGTTTATTTTCCCTGAGGTCTGAAATATATTTTTCCACATTTTCTTCTAACAGTTTTAAAGTTTTGCTCTCCCATTGAAGTTCTTAATCCATCTGGAATTGATTTTTGAGCTCTTTGTAAAGTAGGGATCCAATGTCATTTTTTTATTTTCTAGTATGGAAAATCAATTGTCCCAGAACTTGTATTGAATAGTTGTTTCTTTCTTCCAATTGACCTAAAAGTCTCTTGGGACATGTATATTCATCAGTGTGTTTTTGGGCTCTCTGTCTTGTTTCATTTGACAAATTATCTGTCAGTAGCACCAATAGTACATAGTTTTAATCACTATAACTTAATAATAAATCTTGATGTCTGGTAGGGCAAATCCTTCTACCTTATTTTCCTTTTTTATCATTTTGGCTATTCTTGGCCCTTTTAATTCCTGTATAAATTATAAAATCAATGTGTCATGTTCCACTCAAAATACTGTTAGGATTCTTACTAAAATTGTACTAGAAATCAATTGGGAATAATTGACATCTTTATGGTATTGAGCCTTTATTTACATAAACATTGAACATTAATGTATTTCAAAATATTTTGTAAACTACTCCACAAGGTATTTACACATGTTTAATTAGATTGACACGTAAGTGTATATTTTTTACTATTATAAATTTTATTTTAAAATTTATTGTGATATAGAAATGTAAAGAAGATATATATGTATATATAGAAATATATATGTATGTATATGTGTGTATATATCTTTAGCCAGTCACTTAGATAAACTCACTATTCCTAACAGTTTGTCAGGAAACTACAGACAAGTCACTGTATCTGAAAAAGATATGTATTTTGTGTCTTTTTTCCAATCCATATGCGTGGCAGAGACTTCTGTGTTCAACATATAATATCTCTTTCTTCTTTTTAGTAATAGAATATCCTGAATTTTGGCTGGCATCATTGCCAAGTCAAGAACAATAGGTTGAAAGCAGGCATGGTAAATCGAACACCCACATCAAAACCTTAAGGATGGTGTAAAATCTAATTGAGACTAAGATTGGGGATCTGGCAGTATTGGAAAAAACTGATACTATATTCCCAAATATAGGCAATAGGATTGCTACTCAGAATCTTCCTCAACAATCTCCCATTAACTGTTCCTACCAGCCAGGGTTTAGGAGATAATCCAGTGGCAAAAATCAGATTAAGGATGCTGCCTTCCCACTTGGACTATCTTTGCAAATATCTCCATATGGTTACCATGAAATTGACTAGAGAGTCATGAGCTGAGTACAAAAGGCAGTAACTAAAAGAGATTAGATAGATGTAAAAATTACAACCTGAAGAGATCATTAGATGTGTTGACTTTTACTTGGAACTAATTAAAAACACAAAGACTGAAACTTATTTAATTTGTAAAGCATTATGTAAATGTAAAAAATAGCATTTAGAAGAATGAGATTATTCAATTCCTAAAAACCACACTTGAGCCCCCTAAACCTGTACAGGATCCCCTAAAAGGCATATCCGCAATACTATTCTACATATATCTATGGGGAATTGTGGAAGGGGGAAGAACTCCCAGAAACAAGGAACCATAGACAATGGATTTACTTCCAGAGAGCAGAACCCAGAGTGGCCAGGTGTTCTAAAAAGGAAAGTGCCCTTCTGCCAGGATAGGGAATCATCACAGTTCAGGCCCAGCAAGATTTGATGGCTTTTCCTGTTTCTCATTGTTCACTTTCCATATGGTAGTTCTTGTTGTAATTACCTATTTCATATATATGTCAGTAAAGGTATAGGCTATGCTGTGATAGCAAAAAGATCCCAAAATGGAAGTTCATTTTGCTTTAAGCTAATATTCCAAAGAGGGCAGACGAGAGTTACCAATTCACTCTGCAAGCATAAATAGGCGGTCTCGGCTGGGCACCAGTGGCACATGCCTATAATCCCAGTACTTGGGAGGCTGAGACAGGAAGATCATAGGTTCAAGGATAGCCTCAGCAACTTAGTGAGGTCCCTCAGCAACTTAGTGCGACCCTGTTTCAAAATAAAAAATAAAATAGGGCTGGGGCGTAGCTTGGAGGTAGAATGCTTCTGGATTGAATATCCAGCCCCCGCCCCCGCAAAAAAAAAAGAAAGAAAAAGAAAAAGCTTGTCTCCCTGAGTTGAATAGACTAGAAGTCTGAAGGTCAGGGTGGCTAGAGTCACAGAACAGACTACCAGAGAGGAGAATGCCAGACAGAAATAGAACTCTGAATAGCTGAGAAGATCTCTCTAAAATCACCAACTGAGTAATGATCAGGGAATGCAAGTGAAGACATTACCAAAAGCAAAGGAGAAAAGCAAACTTGAAAGGATTCAAGGAAACACCATCCAGCATTCACACAAGTAATGTGAATAAACAGAGCAACGGTAGTAATGTCAAGGGGTCTCATAAATATGTTTTTGGAGTCTCTAAAAGATAATATTGGAGGTGGCAGAAAAATAGTTGAAAAATTATAGCAAATTTTTTTGTAAATCTGATAATAATCTCTAAATCCACTGATCCAAGAACCTCAGTAAACCCCAAGTACAAGAAACATGAAGAAAACTACAGAAAGGCATGTCATAATCAAATTACTTAAAACCTGAGTTTAAGAGAAGCTCTTAGAACAGCAAGAAATAAAAGGTATATTTTATACAGAGGAATGAAGCTAAGGATGACAGCATAGTTCTAGTCAGAAACAATTAAAGCCAGAAAAAAAGTGAAAAAATATCTTTAAAGTACTAAAATTTTTGAAAAAACATTTCAACCTACAATTTCATACACAGAAAAACATATTTTTCAAAGGTAAAATAAATATTTTTTCAGTTGTACAAGTGAAAGATTTTATTTTCAGAATAACTGTACTTGAAGAAATGTTAAAGAAGTCCTTTAGGCAAATATAGATCTATACAAGACATGAAGATTCACTAGACATGATAACTATAAGGATAAATATAAAATATACCTGTGTTACTTAAATCTCTTTTTTTTTTTTTTTGCGGTACCAGGGATTGAACGCAGGGGCGTTCTACCTCCGTGCTACACCCCCGGCCCTATTTTTTTTATACTTTATTTTGAAACCGGGTCTCACGAAGTTGCGGAGGGCCTCACTAAGGAGAGAGAGAGAGAGAGAGAGAGAGAGGGAGAGAGAGACAGAGAGAGAGAGAGAGAGAGGGAGAGAGGGAGAGAGAGAGAGGGAGAGAGAGCGAGGGAGCTGAGGCTGGCCACGAACCTGGATGCTCCGGTCTCCGCCTCCCAAAGTACTGGGATTACAAGCGTGTGCCACCACGCCCTGCCTTAAATCTCTTTAAAGAAAAAAATATTTTAATGTATACTGGGGTTTATAAAATATGCTGAAGTTAAATGTATAACAACAATAATATAATAGCCAGAAAGAGAGAAATTAATATAGACCTTTGTAATATTCCTAAGCTATATGTAAAGTGATATAATATCATGTGATAGAAGACTTATTAAGGTTAAAGATAGACATTATAAACCCTAAATAAAATGCTTAAAAATAGCAAATGAGACAACAAAAGAGAAAATTTCATTAAAATGTTCAATTAACCTAAGAAAAGGAAGAAAAAGGAAATAAAGAACAGATGGAACAAAATTAAAAACAAATAAGATGGCAGATTGTACTCACCATATGAATAATAATAATAATACATGTAAGAAATGTAAGTGGTTTAATCATCCGTATTAAAAGGCCGATGTTGACATAAAAAAACAAAAACTAATATAAGCTACCTATTAGAAATCCACTTTGACTATAAAATATGTTAAAAGCAAATACATGGAAAATTAAATACAATTCTAACACTAATCAAAAGAAAGCTTGAACACAATTTGAAAGCGATCCCCCAGCCTATTTGGGGGCAATTAAAAAGCAACATAGAGAATAATGGCATAAAATCGAAAATGAGGGACATCTTTTCAATTCATTATATAAGGCCAGAGTTACTCTAATATCCATTCTATAGCTATTCTTAAGAATAAAATAGTTGATATGCTTAAGAATAAAAGAAGCTGGGCATGGTGGCACATGCTTGTAATCCCAGTACTTGGGAGGCTGAGACAAGAAGATCGCAGGTTTGCGGCCAGCCTCAGCTACTGTGAGGACCTCTGCAACTTAGTGAGACCCTGTTTCAAAATAAAGAATAAAAAATAGGGCTGGGAGTGTAGCTCAGAGGTAGAATGCCCCTGGGTTCAATCCCAAGTGCCACAAAAAAAGAATAAAATAGTTAAACAGTTATTCTTAAGAATAGCTGTAGAATATGTTGGGCATGCAACATTACAAAGTAAGGAAGAACTGGCCAGAACATACAGGGCTCTGTTCCTGTCCCTCCTAGAACAGAATGCCCTGAAATGCATGAGTCCGGCATCTCATCTTTCCCCCAGGGTGCAAAACCCAGGACTGACAGCTTTCCAAGGCCCCTCAGATATGGTACAAATTTGGGCATGAACAGACAAGATTCCAGCTACCCTGGGAAGCTTTCCTAGGACTTGAGGAGAAGCGTGACATGAATCCTTGATGGCTCTCTGTGAGTAACAAAGTTGCTTTGCTCAACTTGTATGATTGTTTTCTACCCAGATTTGTACAAATAGTAGAAATTACATGCTAAGATGCAGTGGGCTGAAGTGGTAACTGGTGCAAACGAGCCTCCTTCACATATATATCATATTGGTTATGTTTCTCTGGAGAACTCTGACTAATATAAACTTTAGTGCCAAGAATAATTCTAGAGGATGAGAATCTTAACAATGAGTTTTCTGAATAGTTTCTGAGGTTTCTGGAATTGATTATCTAATCTGACTATATTTAAAGACAATAATAACTATTTCCCATAGTAAAGAGGACACTAATAGTCCTTGGCATGATGTGGCAATAGAAATATGTAAAATATCACCATTAAATACCTATAATCAAATACAGTCAGATACCACATAATGACATTTGGGTCAATCGCTGACCACATATATGATGGTGGTCTCATAAGATTGTATGACCTAGTGACATCACAGCTGTCTTAGTTGGTAGAAATACACTCTATGATGTTTGCACAATGACAAAAAACACTTAACAGCACATTTCTCAGAACATGTCCCTGTCATTAAGTGATGTATGTCTGCACTTATATAAAATATGTGAGTTACCAGGTATTTGATCCTTAGAAAATTTTAATTAATTAAACAAGTATAATGAGACTAGTTGGTTGTTCCTAGCTGTGCTGAAAAAAATAGAAGAAAAAGATTACCTTGATCTTTGGGCCGCAATTTTCTCCGCTCAATTTCAGTCTAAATAAACTGAAAGTGTCTTTGTCATCCCTGAAAGAAACTCTTATCTTCTGTAGGCACAGAGCTAAGATTTCTGAAAGCCCAACTCAGAGTCTAATCCATGGAGTGGTTGAATTACAATGCAAATTGATTTTTGAACCTCACAGAGTGCCTTCTGTTAATGCTGAGAAAGAATAGAATTCTAAAAATTAGAAGTGGGATTCATCAAGGCAGACCTTGATAAATCTTGGGATTTTGAACCCTTCAATCCTGCTGAATTTCTTTGTCAATAGAAGTAGCCTTTCTACCCCTGTCTGAAGAGATTAGCCCCATTTTGCCTGAAGGAACTGTACCAACCTCCCCTAAGGTAGTTGCCTTGAAAGACACTGATGGTTCTTCTCAGATACATGACCACTATCCTTTGTTTCTAGACCTACAGCTAGATCCAAGTTCCAGCAGGCGCCATACAACATATGATCCATGAGGTGGTCTGCCACATTTCAAATGAACTGAATGATTTTTAAAATTTATACAGAGAGAAATCTGGGGAATATGCATGTGGGGAAATGGTGGAAGAAACATAATGTTCTGCAGACTGAATTTGATATGGGCTCTCTAAATAGATTCAAAGCTATAGCTCAAGAGACTAGAAAGGGCTCTGACATTTTGATTGGTAGACTGAAGCATGGACCAAAATTTGGGTATTACTACATAAAGTTGAGAAGCCAGAACTGCTTTGCTATGCTACAGAAGAAGTTATCCAAAGGCTTACGGAGATTAGAATGTTAGAGTGAATTTATCACGCAAGACCTGTTCACCCACCCTGACAGGGTACAAGGAACATGCCTTTCACAATTATGAGAAATAAATTATAAAGAGAGCCCTAGCATCCTTGAAGTGGGCTCTAGTCACTCTTCTCTGTAGGTCAGAAATTACAGTGGGGTCTACTGGGTTGGAAGTGGGATACTTACAAGCAATGGACATAATTGGATCACAGGGTAGAAAGAGTCAAGTGGTAGCATTTAATCACCAAAGATGAATTAGGAGGGCCTACCATAATGGACAGCAGGGTGAAAGTAGCAATCTGACTCATGAAGATCTATGGCACCACTAGCTGATCATTGTCCTTAAAAAAGATACAGATAGGGGACAGTCTATTAAATTAAGTGGGAAAGTTCTAAGTCAAGTGAACAGAAGTTGAAATTGAATCACCAAAATAAAGAGTTATTGCTTCTCATTCAACTCCCGGACTCGAGTCAGTTTTGTCGGGGTGGCTATGCATTGGGGAAAAGGAAATAACCAGACTTTTACAGGATTACTGAATGCTGCCTCTGAACTGTCACTAATTCCAAGAGACCCAAGATATCACTATGGCCCACCAGTCAGAGTAGCGATTTATGGAGATCAGATGAAGCTTTAGTTCAGGAGCATCTTAGGGTGGGACTATACTGAGATTATTTCCCCAGTTCTGAGATGTATATTGTAATGGACATATAAACAAGGGGCAGCATGCCCACATTGGTTTCCTCACCAGTACAGTGAGGCCTAGTATGGTAGGAAAGGCCAAGTGAAAACCCTAAAACTTCCTATATCTAGGAAAAGAGTAAGCCAAAAGTGTTATCACATCCCTGGATGGAGTTCCAGGATCCCTGGAGGGATTTCATGAATTTGTTACCACTTTAAAGACTTGAAGATTGGAGGGGTGGTGATGCCCTCCATATCCTGTTCAATTCTTCCATTTGGAAAGTTGGAAACAGATGGGTCTTGAGAATGCATATCACAAACTTATCCAGGTGGTTACTCTAATTGCACCTGCTGTTCCAGATGTGATTTCATTGCTTGAGCAAATTGACATATCTCCTGGCACCTGCTCTGCAGCTATTGAGCTGGCAAATGCTTTTTCCTCCATATCTGCTACTAAAGACCACCAGAAGTCATTTCCTTTCAGCTGGTAATACACCTTCCCTGTCTTATTTCAGAAGTATATCAGCTCTCTCTCACTCTAGGTCTTAATTTAGTCAACAGTGATCTTGATTGCCTTTCCTTTCTGCAGACATCACCTGGGCCTACACTGATGGAATCTGTGGCATTATGTTGATCGGACCTCGTGAGTAAACGTGGTAACAACTAGATTGATTGGTTAGACATTTGCATGTCATAGGGTTGGAAAAAAATCAGACAAACATTAAACTGCCTTCAATTCCTTAAAATTTCTAGGGGTCCAGTAAGATGGTGCATGTCAAGATATCCCTGGATAGCCTAGACACAATGCCTAGTGGTCCTCTGTGTATTTAGAAGGAAACACATTCCCCATTTGGGTTTGTTCCTCCAACCCATGTACTGACTCACCCAAACAGCTGTTCATTTTGACTGGGGCCTGGAACAAGAAAAGGTTCTGCAACAGGTCCAAGCTAACATGCAAGCTGTTTTGCCACTTGGGCCAAATGATTCATAAGATCAGACAGTGGATGAAAAGTCAGTGGCAGCTAAAGATGTGTGTGTCTGTCTACTGAGGGTTGAACCCAGGGGCATTCTACCTCTGAGCTACACCCCCAGCCCTATATTTTTTTTATATTTTGAAACAGAGTCTTACTAAATTGCTGAGGCTGACTTTGAACCTGTGATCCTCCTATCTCAGCCTCCCAAGTACTGGTATTATAGGCATGCACCACCACACCTAGCTTAATTCTTCTTGAATCTATGAGTTTGTTTTCATCACAGTTTTAGAAAATTCTCTGCTAAAAACTTTTTAAATGCTTACTTCTTCTCCATTCTTTCTATTACCTTCCCTGGGAATCTTAATAATATAAATATTAGAATTTGTATTCTATCCTCCATTCTCTTAATTTCTCTTTCATATACTCAGCCCACTGGCTCTGTATATTGCAGTCTAAGTAACTTCTTTCAACAAATACTGCTGATCAATAATTTCTCTGCAGCTATACTCAACCAACTAACACACCTAGTTAAGTTTTCAATTTTAGTAGTCACATTTTTCATTCATAAATATTTGATTTGGCTACAGTTTGGATCTATATGGCTATCTTTGACAATCTGTTATTGCTAAGGCCCTATTTGTGTGTCATTCCTTTGGAGTTTATATATAGATCCTCTATATTAAATATCAGATAATTTCTACATCTACAGTCCTGGTGGTCTACATCTGTTGTTTACTATTTCTTCTGATTCTCGCTCATGCTACCTTGCCTTCTTGATACTTGATGACCTTGGATTTAGAGTTCATATTTATTCCATCTTAAGTCTGTGCTTATTTTATGATCTTAAACAAGAACATTCTTTTTTTAGGAAGGATTTGCATCAGTCTTCCAGGAGCTTCCACTGATCTAGAACTTCTTCAACCTCCCCCAAAGGTTGTGACTCAAAGTGGAAGTTGGGGACTCTGTTCCATTTTCTTGCTGCTAGAAGAAGGCTCAGAACCTGGGGTGTGTTCTGCTGAGGATGCCTGTCCCTGGGGCCACCCTGACTGTCATCACCCACTGCTCACTACTCTCAGTTCCATCCTCATCTCCAAGTCTTATCTGTCTTGCATGGGTTTGGTTTGGGGGTGGGATGAGCTAGTGTGCTGTGGACACCTTGCCACTCTGCATCCTCTTATGAGCCCATTATCTCATCACAATGTGTTTCCTCTTCAGGATCTAGTTGTTTTGCAGTGGGAGGGTCTACCAGAGCCCTTAGCACTTGGTATAGCCAGATGTGGAAGCAAATCCTACATCCCTTTAATTTGTAGTTCAGTGTTGTTTCCACTTTTGTATGCAATGAAAACAAATACTGGGAACTATAATAACTATCACCCTCCTTTTCAGCATCCTGAGAATCCAAATATGTCATTCACATGACCCACAAGTACAAAGGAGCTGTTATGGACCAAGTCATGTCTCTTCAAAAATCATTTGTTGAAGCCCTAATGCCCAGTACACATCAGAACAGGACTGTATTTGAGATGATTAAAGTTAAACAAGGGCATCAGGGCGGGATGCTAATCCAACATGACTGATGTCTTATAAAAAGAGGGAGAGACACAAGGAATGCCCATACACAGAGAAAGTCCCTATGAGAACACAGTGAAAGGGTGGCCATCTGCAAGACAAGGAGGAAGGCCTCAGAAAGAACCAAACCTGCCAATGCCTTGATCTTGGACTTTCAGCCTCTAGAACTGTGGGAAATAGAGTTCTGTTGTTTAAACCACCCAGTCAGTAGTATTTTTGTTATGAACTCTAGCAAACTAATATAGGAGCTTTTGCAGTATTTCAAGTGTTTTACTCATTCCCAAGTAACCTGCTCCTCTTGTCTTCATGGAAATTTTCAACTCACCCTTCAAGGCTAACTCAAATATCATCTCTTCTGTGCAAATTTCCCTAATTCTCTGCATTCCCATATTTCGACATATTTCTATGTTTTTTACATTAGGTCAATGTCTATCTCTTGTACTAGATTGTGAATTATTTTTAAGAATAAAAATAATATAAACTCCATCTTTGAATTCCCAATACCTAGCTTAGTCCTTGTGGGTTGAATAGATGGGTACAATAGATGAATGAATGAACAGGGTGCAACGTTTCCTTAAGAGGCTGTGCTCGCTGCTGCCCTCTGGTGGTCATTTATTCTCCATCGCTGCATCAAAGGGTATGGAAATGCTCTGGCAATATCCTAGCTCTTCATAGCCTCTTTCAAATCATTCATTTCCAACTTTTACACAACTTCCTCCTCCTATGTTTGTATTACCATACTCTTCTTCACTTATTACATCATCTGTCAGTATCCTGGTCTTTCTCATTTGCTGAGGACTTTTGTATCAAGATCATGGTTCTTAGCAGGCATGGTGGCTCATACCTGTAATCCCAGTACTTGGAAGGCTGAAACAGGAGGATCACAGGTTTGAGGCCAGCCTCAACAACTTATTGAGACCCTCAGCAACTTAGTGAGATCCTGTTTCAAACTAAAAAATACAAAAGGGGATAGGGATGTAGCTCAGAGGTAGAATGCCCCTGGGTTCAATCACTAATACAAAAAAAAAAATCGCAGTTCTTCTTTCTACCCTAACATTTGTGACTTCCAACCCTAGATAAGTCACCTTTCTCAAAAACACAGACTAAAAATGTCTTGCTTATCTGTAACACATCATCCATAACCTACATCAGGAGCTCATTGTTTGGCCACACACAGACTTGGTTATCATAAACACACACACACACACACACACACACACACACACACACACTGTGCCCCCATGCGATGTCTACATCCTAATCTGTAGTCCCTGTGAATAGGTTGCTTTACTTGGAAAAAGAGACTTTGAAGATTTAATTAAGTTAAGGATCTTGAGATGGGAAGATTATCCTGGGTGACACAGGAGGGACCAACGTAATGATGAAAGGCCTTCGAGAGGGAGGCAGGAAGGTCAGAACTGGAGAAAGAGATGGGACAACAGAGGTCAGAGTAATGTGGAGTCGTGAGACAAAGAACACGGGTGACCTCTGGAAGCTGGAAGGGACAAGAAAACAGATGCTCCGTTCTCCAAAATGAACGTAGCCCTGCCAACGCATTTTAGGTTTCCGGGACTGTAAGAGAATAAACTTGATTTGGCAACAAGAAGAAATTAATACAGACAATCTCTAACCATAAACCTTTGTTTTTCTGCTCACTTCTTTCTCCCACTACCCTGTTCTCACCATTTGTTATCTCTTTCCTTTCCCAGGCACCAAGACCCCAGTGATTTTCTCTTTTAGCACCTCTCTTCTCGGGATGTCAAGGCCCTAACCACTTATCATTTCTCCTAATCTACCCTAAGACTCCCAACATACCAACACTCCCAACAACCAATGTCCTCCTTGCATCTTTCCTATATTTAGCATACTAAATAGATCAAGAGAAAATAACCATATACGTTAGTGCCACAGTTCATGACCTATAACCTCAGCTACGTCCTCAGTTCCTGTTTATTCCCTTACATGACCTTCATTATCTCCTCTTCTATTTCTCATAGCAGTAACTCTGTACCACCACTTCTCTGCTCACCAGCCCCGTCAGAGAATCTCTCTTCAGGAAGGTACCTTGTCTTCTATTTTTGAGAGAAGGTTAATGTGTGACATGGGCCGATTCCAAACTGGCCTCTTGGCGCAGTGCCCTCATTGTCCCTGACTGCACTCACATGCCTGTTGCAGCCTAAAAGGCCTCCCCTCCATTTGCCCCTGCTCCCTCTATCCTACATTTTTAAAAAAATGCACTTACTTATTTTCTATTTCCCAACTTGCCAATAAATTTTCCATGAGCCACCCAATTCCCCAGTTGACTACCCCCTCCTTGATGATCATAAAACATCATTAAACATGAGCTCATGTTTAATTACATTTCTCTATTTATTTGTCTCTCCTTTACTAGGCTGGGAGTCTCTTGTGATGCATAACTATGTCTTATTTACCTTGTTATCCACTACTCTAGCACTATGCTATTATTGCTTTGAGAAATTCTAAGAAGGAAGGACCTTGCAAAAGAGAGAGTGGTGTGGCCGGAAAACCAGCCTCCCCCCACCACATACACACACCACTGAACATCAGCCCTGATTCTCGCCTCCTCCCAGTGATTAATCTGTTTGGAGACTGAGGCCTGTCTCAGACCCCTGGGCAGAAACTCATAGCCGTCCAAATGACAAGTGCATTGGCATGTCCATCAAACCTGCTTCAGAATCAGGAAGACACTCTTGGCTACCTCGGTGCTCCAGACCATCTGGTCAGGTGGCACAGTGCCCACTTACAAGGTCAGTTCCTCCCACCCTGAACATTGCAGATCACACTGCAGAGTAAACTTCCTCCGCGCGAAGTCTTCAGCAGCATCAGTCCCTTCATCACTCTTCTTTTTAACTCCCAACTAAACATAGATATTTCCCCCAGAGCATTGTTGTCATCTTCAAACTGTCCCTGAGAACAATGCAATGATCTGAGAGGGGTAAGAAAGAGGGGCGGCATCTACTTCTCATGCTCTTTTCCATGGAAAGGAGAGCAGCATGGAAGTGGAGTGTGCCCTGGTAACATGGACTGGCATTCTAGGATTTTAGGAATGGGCCCAGTCCGCTTTCATGGACACTTTAATCCTAAATTGCACCATTTGCTTTCGAAGTGATTAGTCATAAACCATGCCTCACATCTAAATATGGTTTCTTTTGCATAAATATGGTTTATTTTGCTCCAACAGTAGAAATGGGGATGAGAGAAGAAGCTGCAATATGCTTCTTGTTGGCATTGATCTAGGTTGGAATTTGCCTGAAGATTCACTTAAACATCCAGGGAGTAAACGCTGTAATCACAAAAGGCTGCTAACAGCAGAGAGAATGCTGAAGATGGGCAATTGTGAGCAGTTCTATGCAAATTATATTCTTCCTATGCCAAAATAAAAATGATAGCCGCATTGCAGACAGAATTCCTAAGGACTGAGGTGGGAAGGAAGCTGGCTTTACACCAAAAGAACATAAACACTTCTACACTTGGTCAGTGCTACCGTCATATATTTAATATTCCTATAGGTCATTCTGTTTGTGTAGACATCTAAGGCGAATGTGTAAAAACTGAAAACAAACATACAGCATATTCCAAACTAAACATATTAGAAGATTATCTAAAAACACATCTCTATCTCTGCCTTCCTCTCCTATGTATTTGGGAGGTGAGAGGAAGAAGAGATGGAGGTGGATACAATGAAACTTTCATCCCTGAAGATTCAGCATAAAGACTACATTCTCTGTAAGGTCCACCTTGTTACCATTTCAACCCACAGCGATCTTCCTTCTCTGAATATCTATAAGATTTTTCATGTTACTATATCCCATAGTGGCCTGCATTATTAAATACCCATTTGTGTTCAAAGAACTCATTTCTTCCAATCAGTTGCAAAGACAAGGATGCTTCTAATCCTCCAGTCTACCCATCGTGGTGACTGAACATAGCAGACGCTCAAAATATTTAACTGCTTGATCGGTACCACCAGCAAATAACCCCAAATCACAAATCCGATTTTGTAATGCAGTATATGAAATTAAAGGAATCAATTTGTCTCTGTAGCATGTTTTATGACTAGTATTCTGCAATTCCTGAGAACAAGTGAGGTTGGCAGTGAATTGGGGATGAGGTGGGAATGGAGACAGCTCTGAAGGAAGAGGGTGAACGTTAAAATCCTTCAGATTCAATACAATTATGCCCCCATAGGACTACAATAAAGTGGATTTACTGAGAGTTTGCCTAAGCAGTAGATGGTGTTTGCACACAACATTTAATAGAGCTGGAACGCATTTTAAAGGCTCCGGAAGTCTGAGTCTGCGCGTCACTGCATCAAGGCCGCACTCGGTTGGGAGACACTGGAAATTTTTGCCGGACCTTGGGGAGGACACCCTCAGAGGGCTCTCAGGTCGAGAGACCCGGGAACGCTCCTGCCGTCACCACGGCTCCTAACCACTAGGGGGCGCCGGCCGCTCTGCTCCTCCCGGAGCGCACGCGCACGGCCGCTCTCCCAGCATGCCTCATTCCCGCCGGCCGCGACCCGGAAGCAGTCGCCGGCGGCCGGCCGGCCGGCAGCCCTGACAGTGTTGGGGCTGCGGAGCGCCGTCGCCTGGGCCCGCTGAGCCCGCTGTCGCTGCGGGCGGAGGCTGTCGGCGGGGATCCCAATGAGTCCACTGCAGGCGAGGGCTCAGCCCGGGCGCGGCCCCCGGCGGCGTGTGAGCCGACGTCTGTGAGTGCGGGGCGGTGGAGAGGCGCCGCGCCCGGAGCACTATGGAGGCCGCAGACTTGGAAACCGCGTCTCCGCCCGGAGCGGCTGGCTGGAGGGCGCTGTGGACAGCAGCGGCAGGGAGGCGCCGAGCTGCCGCCGTCGCTTTACAGTGCCTGTAGGACTTTGAGGGCCCAGAGCCCCGGCCCGTTCTCTGGAACACAGTTCACGTCCCCTTCCCTGACACAGAGGTAAAAGAGAAAGAGGACTGTCCTGGGGGGAAGCCACCTGCTCCTTTCAGCCATGAAGGCCGAGACAGCGCCCCCGGTCCAAGAGACCCCAGCCTTCTGTAACCTCAGTCATCTGTGGAGCAGTCGGAAGCTGATGACTGTGGGTGTCTTGCTTGGGTGGCTCCTGGTCATCCACCTTCTGGTCAATGTGTGGCTCCTGTGCCTTCTGTGTGCGCTGCTGCTGGTGCTGGGAGGCTGGCTGGGCTCCAGCGCCACTGTGGGAGTTTCAGGTCGGCTGCATCTGGAACGCTTCATCCCAGTGGCCACCTGCCCTCCATGCCCCGAGGCAGAAAAGCAGCTGGAGCACGAGATCGACAGCACCATCCAGATGATAATTCGGGATTTTGTGTTATCTTGGTATCGGTCAGTGAGCAAGGAGCCAGCCTTTAAGGAAGAAATGGAAACAGCCATGAAAGGGTTGGTGCAGGAGCTTCGGAGGAGGATGGGGATGGTGGACAGCCATGCTCTTGCCCAAAGGGTTCTGACTCTTTGTGGTTGTCACCTGCAGAGCTACATACAGGCAAAGGAGGCCACTGCAAAGAAGCAGAGTGGTCCAGTTCAGCCCTCCCAGCTCTGGGAGGCTTACTGCCAGTCTACTGCCCCACATCCTGCTGTGAACAGCCCTAGTACTGAGGTCATCTATACCCGTGGCATTGTGAATTTGTTACTTCAAGAGCTGGTGCCGAAGCCCCACTTGGAGACTAGGACTGGACGCCATGTCGTGGTTGAACTCATTACTTGCAATGTAATTTTACCACTGATCAGCAAGTTGTCAGATCCTGACTGGATCCACCTTATACTCGTGGGTATCTTTTCCAAGGCCAGAAATGATTCAGCACAAGGGGCCAAACCACTCTGCCCAGCCAGTACCGTGGAACCGCCTTCAGTGCCCACATCTCTGCCACTGATTGTTGAGGTAGAGAATCTACCAGAAGGGAGAGCCCCTTCTCCAGTCGCAGCCCCATTGCCCATGAACTGCAGTGAGCCTGGCCCTTCTCCAGAGATTGAAGAAGGCCATGAAGTTGTAGAGGGAGATTTGGCTGGGATGCTTGAAGAAAGAAAAGTAGGAAACAACTCATCTCACTTCCTACAGCCAGACATTCGAGGCCCGCTGTTCTTATGTGAAGACTCAGAGCTGGAGTCTCCACTCTCTGAACTGGGCAAAGAAACCATCATGCTCATGACCCCAGGCAACTTCCTCTCTGACAGGATCCAGGATGCCCTGTGTGCTCTAGAGGATTCCCAGGCTCTGGAGCCTAAGGAAGATGAGGGATCCGAGGGCATTGAAGGAGCAGAGGCTGAGGAGGGCTCAGGGACAGAAACAGAAACAGGCCTGCTGGTGTCTATGCTGAAGTCCTGCCCAGAAATCCAGATTGACACCGCAGGTAAGGAGGTAGAGCAAGGAGATGTCACTTCTCTTACAGCTTTGTTGGGGGAACCAGAAAAGACTCGGCCCCCACGACCCTCATGCTTAGAGAAGGACCTCGCCGATGGTGTGAGCTCCCTCGATCCAACTCTGCCGCCAGTTCCGCTTTCCTCCTCTCCACCTGGTCCTCTTAGCTCAGCTACTTTCAGCTTTGAGCCCCTGAGCAGTCCAGATGGCCCAGTTGTCATCCAGAACCTTCGTATCACTGGCACCATTACTGCCCGAGAGCACAGTGGCACTGGATTCCACCCATATACACTCTATACTGTGAAGGTAACAGAATTTGAGCTATGGGTCTCCACTGTGGGCTGGGAATGCTTTAGGAAAGAAGAATCAGTGAAGTTAATATTCTCGGGCAGAGATGACTCTTACTTTGCTGTTTTTAATTCAGCAAGCATCTGTGTGTGAATGGGTTAAAGCTAATTTGTTAGGCAGAGGAAGGCTCTTATCCTATACCCACACAAACAGTCCTTGAAGCTCAGAGTTGTTATCCTGAACATCCTATTTTTTCAGTGGTTCCCAAACCTGGCTGCACCTCAAAATCACTTGGGCTGCCTTTTAACTATACTGATTCTGACAAATTCTGAATAAGCATGTCCAAAGTAGAGCCCAGAGTTCCATATATTTTTAAAAAAAGAACTCTCCAGGTACCACAGAGACAGCCTTGCCTCAGCCATTTTGGAGGATCCACTGCTCTAATCCAACCAGCCTTTTGCACATCATCTCTGCCAAATAGGTCCCAAGTCTGTGCTTCAACATCTTCAGGAATAAGGAACTTGGGCCTTCTAAAGTAAATATAGGTACCTTCCCAAAGCAAAGTAGAAAAGTTACTAGTATTTTTAAAAAAGAAATTAGCAGGGAAACAGTTTAGAAAACAATTCCTGGGCAAGACCCACCCTATCTGTTGTATTTTATTTACCATCTTGCATTTCCCTCATTCTGAGTCCAAAAACTTCCATTAGGTATGAACCTAGCTACTACACTACTCCCTTTAATCCAGATAAGAAAAGGCCTTCCCTAATCTGCTGAACACAGCTATAAAGACCTAGCATTTTGGAATGTAACATTTTCAAGTTAAAACAAAGGAAGTAATTAGTAGCACACACTCCTTAAAAAGTAGGCAAGTTTTAGAAGTACAGATATCTGGCCGGGCGTGGTGGCGCACGCTTGTAATCCCAGTACTTTGGGAGGCGGAGACCGGAGGATCCGGGTTCGCAGCCAGCCTCAGCTCGCTCTCTGTCTCTCCCTGTTTGTCTGTCTCTCTCTCTACTTAGTGAGGCTTCCGCAACTTCGTGAGACCCGGTTTCAAAATAAAGTATAAAAAAATAGGGCCAGGGGTGTAGCGCGGAGGTAGAACGCCCCTGGGTTCAATCCCTGGTCCGCAAAAAAAAAAAAAAAGAAGTACAGATATCTGTTAACATATTGCTGCCTTTTTGTTCTCCTAATTGTAATTATCCTCATGACATTCACCTTTCTCACAACTACGTGTCAGATTCTGGTTATTTCATCTTATGACATATTCTAACACTAATATTAAACAACAGTGTTTCTCCTCGTTAGTAGAGAAGTTAATAGAGAAAATATTTAAGATCATATTCTTTCTCCCATTGTTTATTCTTTTCCTCTTTTTGGTTGCTAAATTTTGACACCTACTACCTACCTCAATGGACATTAGAAAAGGGTAAAGTGAAAAATGAGCAACAAAATAATGCAACTAATTGTGTATAGTTTGAGGTTGGTTTTAGATCTTTATATGGACATAACTATGATTCTAACTTTTCTGTCAGTATTGTACTTTCTGAAAGTAAAACGGTTTTCAGTTTATGTGATGGAAGTGAGCACACCAGTATTGAATTTTGTCCTCCAGGAAGCAGAATATTCCACAGAAAGCATCTCACCTTCCAGGTGCTCCAGGTCTGAGAGGCCTCCCCTGAATTCCATCTGTCTTTCCTTCTCAATATTGCTCTGAGGGACTCCTTTGTTCACTTGAGTTCATAGTGAATATACCTCCCTCTCTAGTTTTAGAAAATTTTAAAACATCAGCAAGTCCCACCAACAATGAGATAATTTTTTTCCATCATTTGCCACAGTATAATACCTCTGCCAAACAATAACAATAACCTACTCCTAATAAATACAAGCACATACATAGTTCTCCCACAGTATTTCATCATTTCTTAACTACTCTGTCAGAAAGTCTTCCTCAGTACTGAGTTGCAGCTTCCATGCTGCTCCAGGTGCTCACTCTTCCGGGAACACGCAGTACTAGTCATCTTCCCCACATGCCAGCCCTCCAAACAGGAAGGCAGCCAACTCTGGCCCCTGACAACATCTCCTATCATCGCGTGACTTCTGACAGATATGTACTTAGGAACAAAATCAGTTTAGCTCTAAGAATAACAATTAGGAAGATTAATCTGCCCAAAGTAAAACAAAAACACATGTTCTTTTAATTCACTCCAGGCAGACAAATGATTTCTGTTCACCTCCTGTTTGAGATTCTTTGTTCTTGCCCCAACTAATATAAATTATCACTAGTTGAGTGTAATGGCAAAATGGTTTTCCCCTTATAAGGCCCAGGCTGTAATTTAGGGGTGACAGAGGTGGTATCATTCTTACATGTGTTCTACCTCTGTTTTATACTCAGTCTTTGAGATTTGAAAAATAGTTTTGTAGCCATTTTATAAATCAATTGTCTGGGTGAGGGAGCTTTTGGATAGAAGTAATGGTGGAGAGTAGTGAAATCACTTCTGACCTTCTGGACCAGGTACATCAGGAAGTGCATCTAATTCCTTAATTCAGCCACCTTTGGGGTTTGAGTTATTGTTTACGACTCAGGGCAGCAATCAGATGTGTTAGATTCTGCAACAGAATAGGAACATCTCCCTTCTTTTACCCCTACTTTACTATTACTGTGTGGTCATTGAACAAGTTGTCATTAAAGCCAGCATAGAAGATTGCCTAAACCTGGCTGGTTCCGTCAATAAATCTGTTCCTTCAACAGTATGAGACAGCTTTTGATGGTGAGAACAGCAGTGGCCTGCCGCAGCTGGCCTACCACACGGTGAACCGCCGCTACCGGGAGTTCTTGAATCTGCAGACCCGTCTGGAGGAGAAACCAGATCTGCGAAAGTTCATCAAAAGTCAGGAGTTTCCCCTTGCCCCTACTGTTTGCTTGCCTGTCACATCTAGCCACCCTCATCTGAATGCTTGGTGGTCTGTGGGTTCGTGGGGAGGAGAATGTAACGCTGAGGTTCTTTCGTCCCCAAGTTTGCCTTAGAAGTTGAATTTTATGCTACACAGCTCTGATCACATTCTTGCTGAGATAGTCTTTGCTGCTGTATGTTTTGTTCTGGAGCCCCATCCAGTTTTTAAGTTTTAAAAAAGAAACATTCACATTTCTGTCTGTACCCATAAGCTAGAGTGAGGACTTAAATTACCTTTTCCAGGTCCATAGCTTTATCAGTCTTAAATGTTAAAATGTTATCCAGAAATTCTTGTCACTTTCTTTTAACAGCCAGGCTTTTTGTGTGCTGTTTGACACTTCTAAGGCACAGGGGAAATAAGAAAATGTAATAAAATTGGACTCTAAATATAAGCTAGTCACTGGCTACTTTGTTTAAAAAAAATGCTGCTACTCGCCCAAATAAACATTTTAATAATTGTAGGCATAAATTATGCATTTTTTCTAGATAACAACTGTTAGTACTAAGTCAAGCTTGAAAATGTGGGCCATGTTCTCTTCTAAACACTTTACATGGGTTAATTTAATCCTCATAGCAGCCTATGAGATAAGTCCCATCATCTTCTTTTTATAGGAAAGAAATAGTCACAGAAAAATGACACAGTTTGCCTGAAGTCGCTATTATAGTAGGGGTTGGAGCCAAAACTTGGTTATTAGACATCAGAGCCCTCACTCGTAACCACGGTATTGATGGGTCTCCTCACATTAATGAGAGTTGGTCATTTGTAGCATAACCTGGGGGTGTATTTGGAACTCTTAAAATTTAAAAAAGTTTTCAGGAAAATATACTCAAGAATTTGGTTTTCTTTGTATCTTTGTTTTATATGAATATGAACTCTATGAATGCTAAGTGAATGAACTGGTTTTTGTTTTGTTTTGAAGATGTGAAGGGTCCTAAAAAGCTCTTTCCAGATCTTCCATTTGGGAACATGGATAGTGACAGAGTGGAAGCCCGTAAGAGCCTCCTGGAATCATTCCTAAAGGTCAGCGCTTCTATTGTGGCCTCGCTCTCTGACCCCCACCCACCCAAGCCACAGTGGAAAGATCTAGGTATCAGAATTTCTCTTTAAAATCCTTGTGTTTAATTTTACAGCAACTTTGTGCCATTCCTGAAATCGCTAACAGTGAGGAGGTGCAGGAGTTCCTTGCTCTGAACACAGACGCTCGCATTGCCTTCGTCAAGAAACCATTCATGGTCTCTAGAATAGACAAGGTACCTGCAGGGCCACAGTGCTTAGTTTTCATTTTTTATCTTTAAATGTTGAGTATTCATCAGAATGGAGGCAGTGCCTAAAAAGTAAGGGAAGTGGGTCATGGGGAGAGGTAGCACACAGGAGCCACTAGAACATGGACAGAATTTTCAACACTTACTGCCCAACATTGGTTGGATCATGAATTTACTGAATCACAGTGAGCAGCTATTAGAAAACCTTGGCGCTGACTCTGTAAGTGTACACATTTCTCCTGGGGGTATTGTGGTGTTGGTACTCTAGTGGAGGCATATAAGGATAGATGTGAACATCCATAGATAGCTGCAGTGGTGGGGGGATGTCTTTACTGTTGGGGAAGATCATTCCTAGTGTTGGTCACTCAGGAGAGAGAGCTGTAAGACAGGACACTAAGCTGTATTTTAATTGGCATACTGATTCCCTCATGGAGTACAAAATGCAGACAGTTGTACCTTCTTCAAGAGGAAATCTCGGGGGCTTTTAACTAGTTGATCCTTTCTAGTTTGTGGTTTTCCCCCCAGAGTTCCATGCAGATTTATTGATTCATTTATTGAATCATTCATTCCATAAATGATTTATTGAATCATTTATTGATTCTTTCAATGTCTCCTTATTGCCTCTTTTCAGCCAGGCACTGTACTATTTGCTGATAATGCAAAAGTGAATAAGACAGATGAGTTTCTTTTCTTTTTACAAAGCCCCACAGTGCTTTATTTTTTCTTTTCAACATCCAGTTCTACAGCTTCCTTGGCCCTTTTTTGCCCAGATGCCAAATAGCCAGGTGTTGGCACTGGCCAGAAATATGCAGTGCTTCACGAATTTGCGTGTCATCATTGTTAATCTTCCCTGTCTCATTCCAGTTTTAGTATACATGCTGCTGAAGTGAGCACGCAAGTTGCATTTTCTAGGCTACATTATCTACATTCATGCCGTCCTCTGCGTTGCTTCCCTGGTTTGTTCTTTCTGGTCTTCACTGTAGCCTTGTTGACCATTCAGCCCTGCCTTGACTGTACAGCTGTATTCCTTGTGGAGAATTGCCACAAGAATGACTTAAAGGCAGCATATGCTGCTCTGACCCAGCAATGTTAAACGAGAGGCACCAAGGGAAAGTCAATGTTTTCCTCTCATTCCTTTGATATTTTAGGATTTTATTTGTGTGTTTTCTTTTTTAGTAACTATCTATATGTCATTTTCCCATTCTGAGAAATAGAGATAGTTCTTATTCTTCAATGAAGATTATTTAGTTTTTGTCTTTATGGGTAGAGAAGTTTATGTAAACTCCAGATACCTTAATTTTGATGGGAGTTATTTTTATTTTTATACCTAAAGAAATTATTTGACTTGACTAAGAAAACCAGTTCTTTGCTCTGTGTGAATTATTCTAAGCATGTTTATATTATTTAAGTCCTAGACTGTATTTTTATTTTTGATCATCTTTCTATTTTTCCCCCATATATTCCTACCTACATTACTTCTACTTGTTCACATCTTGGTAAAGGTATTATCAATTTGGAAACTAGAAATCACCTTTTTATGTAAAAAGAAAAAATTGAAAGTGAAAAATATTCACCAGCCTGCAGAACTCCTAGGCTTTTATTCATCCCACTGCTTGTTTTGGCTTCTTTTCTCATGGCATTGCTAATCTACTCTGCGAGGAAGTCGATTTTTATGTCCACAGAGAAAAGGGAGGATTGTTGGCATTGGCTGGTATTTGACCGTCCTGATGGATAGGGGTCTGCTAGATAGCCTGTCTCTCTACTCATACTGTTGCATAAAGCACAGTGAGATGACTGTTCTGCTGTTTAGCACATCAGGGGATGTGAGTGGCCTTACTGACCGTGCACCTCCAACCCCTGCAGATGGTGGTGAGTGCTATTGTGGACACCTTGAAGACAGCATTTCCTCGCTCTGAACCCCAGAGCCCCACAGAGGAGCTGAGCGAGGCTGAGAATGAAAGCAAGTCCCAGACAGAAGGCAAGAAGGCTAGCAAGTGAGAAGCCCTTTGGTGGCCCAGGGACCCTTCCCCATTCCTCAGGTTGATCCCCAATCCTCAGCCAAACCTGCCTTCACTCTCAAGCTATAGCAAACACGTACCAGTTTTAAGGCAAAGCCAGATCCTAATGGTAGTGCTGCCGAATGTTTGTTCTTACCATGGCAACCTGGAGCCAACTGACCAGGGAGTTTTGACTAGAAGGAAAACTATAGTATATGGATATTCTTTTTCTGTTTTCCTGGGAAATTGAGATGTTTCTTTCCTACTAAAAATTAAGGCTCATAACTGATCTCTGTTTGCTGTCATTTTTGGACATCTTGGCTCAGAAATTGCATATACTAGCAATAAACAGGAAAGGGCTAGAATGGAAATCTGCAGGGCCAATTTTAGTAACTGGTTGACTGCTGCTCTGCCCTGCACTAGGGTCCCAGCTGTTCCCTGGCAGCACTCCACACCAACATGTGGAAGGCAAGGGCACCACACTTACCCTTACTGAAAAGTTTATCTGAATCTGGGCCCTGAAGAGAGAGAGAATGAGTTAGTGTGTGTGTGTGTGTGTGTGTGTGTGTGTGTGTGTGTGTGTGTTAAGATCCAGCAATACCAGACTCACAGTACTTAGCCTTTTTTAACTGGGCCCATATTTTAAAAGATGACCATGATGCCTGTGCTTAGGAATCCTCTATTTCCTGAAACATTGAGGTTGTCACTTATAGTGTCTTCTCCTGTTTTATTTGGAACACAAGGGAAATAAATGGTTATCCAAAAAGGGTACCAACAGCAATAACAAAAAAACCTTAGTCTGTGCTACTTATCTGTTGAATCTTCAACAAATTTTTAATGAGTGCATTATATGCCAGCCACGCTTCTTGCCTGTGGGAGTATAACCATAACAGACTGGTCCCTATTTTGCTTGGCAAAAGTCCTTTCATGAATGCTCTGCAAACATAGCTTAGTATAAGAATGGCCTATATTATAGATGAAGAATTGCCAGACTATACATTGTTTGGAGGATTTCAGAGCCAAGGCTTTCCTGGCAACTCTTGAGTACCGAAAACCCCCAAGAATAAATGTCAGCGTTCTTGTTTTTATATATTATCAATACTGTCAACCCTTTGTACAGAAATCCAGACTGAACTATATATTCTGTTTCTACCCTTTATTTCTGTACCAGGTCCAGACTGAGATTCTCATCCAGTAAAATTGCTCCAGCACTGAGTGTGACTGAAGTACATGATAAAATTCTTTATTGTCTTCAGGAAGGCAGTGTGGTAAGAAGCAGCCCAGGGAACTACAGGAATGGAGATGGGGGTGTTGATACTGTAGGTATAGGAGGTTGAAATATTCCCCCAAGTGAGAAAGGACTTAGGTGTCCTGCTGAAGGACTTAACTAACAACTGGGTCTCACATTTTTATGTTAAAACTATTTTCTGAGTGTTTTGGAAGTCCTACCAGTTTTGGGTTGTCTGGTTGGCTTCTTAAAGTAGTGGATTTGGGATAATGAATGACTAAGAAGAAAAGCCAGCTTCTGGAAGAGAACAGATGACCTAAGAACGTACAGAAGGGATAACCCCAGGCAGGCTTGTTTTGCCACTTGATTAAAGAATAGAAACTTTGCTAAAGTGGCCATAGAGGCATTGGGTTCCATGCCCATGGTATTTAACAGGGTCTCTAGACCCTATAAAAAAGCTTTTGGGGAAACCTGCAATGCTGCATTTGCTCCCTATCTGTATTCTTTATTTGATGGCCAGTGGCTCTTTCTTTAGGGGTCAGAGATCCTATCCATGTCTGGGATGGAATCCTTTATTGAGAAGCAGACAAAGTTACTAGAAATGCAGCCATCAGAAACCTCAGTAAAAGATTCTGAACAAATGGACTGTTGTTTGTCAGATGCAGCTGTGCTAACCCAAGACTTCGGCAGCAGTGATGCAGGTAAGCGGCAAGGTCTCTGCTCCCACAGAGAAGGGAGCCAGAGCAAAGACCACTGGGACTTTGAATAGCTGGACATTGTGGCTCTAATTTCTGTTGTCCAGCTGAGCAAGCCACATTTTAAACTCCATTGTGGGAGGTGGTGGGGCCCAGAGATGAGTAGGAATCAAGGAGTGGAGCGGGTCACAGACACACAGGGTTCTAATCCAACAGGAAAGGACTCATGTGTATAATATTGATGTCTTGTTTAAGTTACTTTCAGCATACAGTGGCACATGAGACCACTCTCTTCCTTCCCTCGGTGTCTTTGATATACTTTCCTGCTTTTTTATCTCCCTATGGTCTCTTTTGGTTCACTTTTTTGGTTTCCTTATCAGCCTTCCGGAGCTTTAGTTTTGGCTCTTTGTTCTTACTCTGCACTGTCCCCCAGGGTAATCCTATCACTTCTATTGTCTTCCATGGAATCTCACACATGTGCCGGTGATACCCAAATGTTGGATATTGAATATCTCCATGTGGACAGACCATAGAGCGACTAAAAACATGTTCAAAATAGAATTCACCTTTTTCCCTAAATATATATCTTCTGTTTTATTTACTGCCATGGCAGATGATACCACCTAGTTCCCTGGGGTAGAGCAGGAAGGGAAAAAAGATGAAGGCTCTACTCTGCCCTTTTTAGCATTTGGGAGCAGGGCAGGTTTGCCTCCTAGGAAAAGAAGGGCAGATATACTCTACAGAGGAAAAATTTGGATTCTTGGGTACTAATTAGTATGTTTACTGAACTAAAACTTAAAAGAAGTGGTAATCCCAGTACTTGGGAGACTGATATAGTAGGATCACAGGTTCTCAGCCAGCCTGAGCAACTTAGTGAGTCTCTCTGCAACTTAGTGAGGCCCTGTTTCAAAATTAAAAAATAAAAATAAGGCTGGAGTGTAGCTCAGAGGTAGAATGCCCCTGGGTTCAATGATTCAATCCCCAGTACAACAAAAAGAAAAAAAAATGTATTGGTGTGTTGATTCTACCAAGACAGAGACTCCTGCTGAGAATAAAAGATCAGAGAATCTTGGGTTCAGAAGGAAAAGTAAAGCCAATTTCACTATCGTCTCTCGGGTGTCCACGAGCAAATCACCTGGTCTCTGCTCTATGAACCTCAACTTAAGTTTATAAAAATGGGGCTTATATCCCTATTCCTCCTCCTGTATCTCACTTGTTAAGTAAATGAATGTATGACAGCAAAAGCATCAGAGAACTCTTAAAAACTGTAGATAAGAAGGGTTGAGTAAAACAATATAATTCTAGCCAAAAGCAAGCCTGTAAATTTTGAATATCATATTTTTAAAGGGATAGGTTATGCCTGAACCTTCTTTCTTTAGCCCTGAGAGACTAAAAAATATGATAGAAAAAATATTTAGTTTTATTAGTGCAATGTAATTACACATTGTAGTGAGATTCAAAGTGTTACATTCTTATATATGCACATCTTTTGGTGTGGTTCCCTCCAAACCCCATCCTGCCACCCTCTCCTCCTCCTTCAAACATACTAATAAAGTTGTTAGTGATAACCTTCATATCTGGACATAATTTACTACTTTGTTTAAGAGGTCTCGGCAATACCTTATTTGCTTTCTTATTTCTTACTGCTATGACTAAGTGTTACCACATGGTGGCAGCTCCGGGCAGATGCTAAATCTGAGAAAATAATAAGATTGGGGAAGATTCTATTTCCCAAAGGATGGAATAGCCCGTCTTTCAGCAAATGAGTAGAAAGCAACACATCAGCTCCCATGCCCCCTTGAAGAAAAGAAAATGCATATTAGATGGGGTTTAGGGGGAAATGAGATTCAATTCTATCAGATCCATCCAAACCTGAAGTCACTCATGTTTTAAAGGACCATTAAAGGAGGAGAGTTTAGGCAAGTTTAGGTAGTCCTAGACTAACAAAGTTATTGTTGGTGATTAACTATAATGTTAATCACAGCAATAACACCAGAAATCTCAGCTTCACTGTGGAATATTATGTGTTCCAGAAGAAGTCTCCCAGAAAGCAAATCAGAAGTGATGTGGGCACCCCCAGCAGAGGTTTCTCAAATAGATGCTTCCATCCATAAAATACATGTGTTGAGGAAACTCTAGGTTAGCATGAGTATGAGGTCATTTGTGACCCTTCCAATCTCTGAGACAAGGAAGAAATGAGTAAATGTTATGGCATTTTATCAGAGGTGGGTGCTCTTCCTAGAACCACATGTTATCTTAGAATCAAACTGGAGCCTCCTGAATTCCAACCCCACAGCTCTGTGATGGAGGTGCTTTCAAAGCAAGGTTTCACAGGAAAATGAAGCCCAAATTTTTCCCCAGTTCTGCCCACAACGTTTCCATGATGCATTGTGGGGGTGAGTGGAAGACAAGGGTGGAAGAGACAAGGCTTTGCCAGTTCCAGTTAGTCACCAGTTGTAAGCTCTTACTTGGAAGGGAATAAATTCAGCATCCTGAAGAAATATAGGAGAAACACAAGTAGGTAGATTAAGTAACTATGTGCAAAATCTTTTTTTTTTTTTGCAATACCGGGGATTAAACCCAGGGGCATTCTACCTCCACGCTACACCCCCGGCCCTATTTTTTATACTTTATTTTGAAACCGGGTCTCACAAAGTTGTGGAGGGCCTCACTAAATAGAGAGAGAGAGGGAAAGGGAGAGAGAGCGCTGAGGCTGGCGGCGAACCCGGATCCTCCGGTCTCCGCCTCCCAAAGCACTGGGATTACAAGCGTGTGCCACCACGCCCGGCTTGCAAAACTTTTAAAAAGGTAAAAACACTTACTTGGTGACCAAATATCAGGAACATAAATAGAATTATAAAGACATACAGAGCCTATCACTGAATTTTCTAGATATAACATCTCTTAATTTCCGTGCAGAGGGATTACAAAAGCACAAGATGATGGATACGAAGGTGGAGGAGACTTAGGTGCTACCCAGTGCATTGAAAGATTGAAAGACATTTCTCAAGTGAAGGTCTCTTTGAGTTCCCCTTTTTTTTTTTGTGGTACTGTGGATTGAACCCAGGGACATTCTACCTCTGAACTACACCCTCAGCCCTTTTTATTTTTTATTTTGAAACAGGTCTCACTAGGTTGCTGAGAGTCTACATTGTTGAGGCTGGCCTCGAACCTGCGATCCTCCTGTGTCAAGCTCCCAAGTACTGTGATTACAGGCGCACACCACCACGCCCAGCTTCTGAGTTACTTTAATGCCTTTTTGTTCCCCCAGGAACAGAGACAGAGTTAGCCGACACAGCCCTGGACCTGATCCTCTTACTGCTAATGGAACAGTGGAAATGGCTATGTACCAAAAACATGCAGAAATTTGTTCGTCTTATTTTTGGAACCCTAGTTCAGAGGTAAGACTGCTGAGTTCTCCCACATTATAGTCTCAAATTGCACTGAAATTGGTACAATGCTGACTTCTGCACTAGAAAGGGTAAGTATAGAGACCAGGGAACCTGCAGCCCTAAGAGAAGGTAAGTTCCCTGCCGAAGGGGTCCAGGGATGAAGACTGCCTGGAAAGTATCAGAAGCTTTTTAATTGCCTTGTTGTCTAAAGTACCTCTGGCATAGCACCCTGAGTTATAGACACTGATCTTAAATTACTTCAGCTGAACTCTGCCTACTCTGGGGTCAGTTCTTCACACAGTTCTCTCCTTAAGCCTGTACCTTTCACCTGGTTACAGTTGGACACTGCTCTTAACTAACAATATATAGTCACTGTGATAATAAACAATGGAAAAACTCGAGGAGAAAACAAATCAGTGCTCTTAATATAAAACTCTTTCCTCACAAACACTTATGAAATATCCTTCCCCAAGTGTCTATAGTGCTTAGATTGAGAAACCCTATCCTAGACTGTTAGTTCTTTGTGTGTATGGGCTGGGAGTGTACTGGGGATTGAACCCAGGGCAATCACCCCAGCCCTATTTTTATTTTGAAGCAGTATTTTGCTAAGTTTCTGAGGGCCTCACTAAGTTGCTGAGGCTGGCTTCCAACCTGCAGTCCTCCTGTCTCAGCCTCCCAAGTACTGGGATTACAAGAGTGTGTCATGGTACCCAGCTTAGACTATTAGTCCTTTAAGGACCAGAACTAGTTTTAAGTCCTCAGCAACTTACAAAGGACCTAGAGCATAAATAGGCTCATTAAATATTTGATAAAGGAATAAACATTACCCTTCTCGATACCGTTATACTTGATGGTGTAGTCTTTTATGTTTTATTCAGTCACCTATAAGTATTGCTAATTAGGCTTTCATTTCTCTTCTCCTTCTGCTGGTTTCCCTTTGCTGGTCTTCAAAGTACTTTAAAAAAAAGTAGAAAGATTCCCATAGCAGATAGTATGTGCTCATTGAGGACCTGTTTCCCTTGAAGTTCTTTACATGATGAATTAGCTTCAGAACAGAAATTATTCAGTAGGAGCATAAATGTATAGGTGCATCAGGAAAAATTCAAAAGAGATTGAGAACCATATTTAAGAGGTAGGGAGTTTACCTAAAGTTTGAATGACTCAGAATATTAAGTGGGCCAGTCCAGATAAAGAACTATATTCTGAGAATTACACAAGGATCACTGAAAAAAAGTGGTTTGTCACACAGGAAGAGTCCCTGGAAATCTAGGCAGGAAAGTTAAATAGGGAAGCAATCCCCCCCGCCCCAGGGCACAGTCAACATGGAAAAGACTTTCAGGATTCAAATACAGGCTGAGAAACTTCCAAGCCAGGTCACAGTATCTCAGTGGGGAGTGTATGTACCATTCATCCCACCTTATATTAAAGTCCTTCCCTCTCTCTCTCTCCATATATATCTCCAGCTAGGGATTTATTCTGGTCTTTCCCCTTTATTCACTGAAAAAAAAAAATCACTAAGGGCTGGTCAGTAGTGAACAAGACAGATATACTCCGTGCTTTCTCATATTTTACTATTTAATGGGGATGAGCACGGAAACCCACGATCACAAAGCTAATGAGTGGTGGAGCCAGCATGCACACCTAGGTGCTCCAAAGCCCAAGTTCTTATCTACTACAGTAGACTACTGTTCTATATTAAATTCACTGACCTCTGGTTTCCTTATCTGGAGAATAGAATTAATATTGCTGTCTCTCTCTTTAGGTGTCCAGTAAAATGTTAGGTCTTAATATTTGCACTTCAGAAAAAGAAAGGATAAAATGTATGTCTGTTTCTAATGCCTCCAGCTAGTGGCTACAGATTACCTCCACTTTTTGTCTTCAAAATACTCCTCCCTATACCAGTCTCCTGTTGCCAGCTATCACTGTCCCTTTGTGCCTGTCTCAGAGCTACACAGAGTTGGGCTTCTAAACAATGAAGGCTTTGTGAGGCCTTTCAAGGTGATTTTTGTGCCAGTGGGCTCATTTGTTAGAGCAACAACCAGAGCATTCCCAGTCTTGCATCAGGAAGCAGAACACCTGGGCCCCGTCCAGTACAGACAGACACAAGTTAAATACATAGTTCCTTAGTATTTTCCAGGCTTACTGATGCTCCTGGCAACATGGGTGGGGAGAGCTGCTGGAATCCATTCTCATGAAGAGCTTTGGAATCGAGCTAAGTTCCTCAGCTTTCCATCCCCATCCCTTGACGTTTCCAGTAGATCCCAGTTAGCTGGATAGGCAGTGGTCTGGTGAATGAAAACTAACAAAAGCCATTCACAATTCATGCCATAAATGAAATGAGAGTAGGCTTGAACCTAAATTTCCCTTGGCTCGCTGTTCACTTTTTGTTCTGTTCTCTTATGGAATGGCATCGCTATTTGGAAAACCAGGAAAATTCTGAATATATCTGATGAATATTGTGCAAGAAGAGAATTTTGTGGCTTTTGAAAAACCTGTTTTACCTGTGGTCTATTATACTTGTTCATCATGGATATTTCCAGGTGATGGTATTTTGTAATTTATATAGTTTTCTCATTTCCCTTCCAGCCCCAAACTTCTTACTTATATGTACTCAAACTTTAGCCTTAGCCTATTTCTGTTAGCTGCTTGATGGTAGAAAATAGAACTTCAGCTGGTTGGCCCTCTCTTCACCCTAAGCTTCCACCGACTAGAATCTCATCCTTCCCTGTTCTAGGCCTTCTATCTTTCCCTACAAATCATTATTTCCATCTCTTTCGTTTTATTCTTGACCCTCTCAAGAATCTTGTGCTGGTTTCATAGTGTTCCAGAAGCCTTAAGGTAGGAAGTAAGAAGTCATGGTATCTGAAAAAACCAATTCCTCTGCGAGAGGCTCTAAGTGTCTGACTCCCGTGGACTACAGTCTTACCTTATACCCACTTCTGACATGAGGAAACTAAAATTTACAAAGAGTTTGGGTTATTAAATCAAGATAACAACTCACAAATATCACATTTAGAATTTGAAGCCATGTTTTTCTAATTTTCAGCTGTAATGATTCTCTAACTTTCAGGATCAGACCTTTTCTGTATGGTTTGGAGAGATAAAAGCCAACCCAAAAATATCTGGCTCAGAGTAACAAACATTTCCCAAGAGGAGATTATCAGTTACTTTGTAGAATCCAAATTGTATCCCCATATCTTCACACGCTTATATAACCAAAAGGGTACTTTCTGCCTCCTAAAATCAGCCTCCATTACTGTCCCCTGAGCAGTTTGCAGTTTTTATTTTTAAAAAGTGGTTAATGCAGTGCCATACTCTTTGGTTTTATTTGCTTTGGTAAGCAAATAAGCTGGGAATTTGATATCTCCCTGGAGCTGTAGCACCCTCCCCACTACACACCCTGGCCCCCCACAAGGGGTGTGATGAGGTCCTGGTGTCCCGATGTCCCCATGACTGCTGCTCAGGAAGCCACATGTTTGGTCTTTCTGAAACCACAGTTAGCTGAGCCATATTCTTTTGCAGGGTACTGGGGTTCTCTTCCTTTAAGTTCTGAGCTTTAAGAAGCAAGAGCTAGCACTGGTTCCTCAGGTGGATGCTGCCACTTCTTTTAGTTATCTTGAACACACTGCAGTTTGGGCATCAGGGATGGTACACACCTGTATTTAGGTGCATCTCCTCGTTAAAACATCTTCCCTTTTCCAGCCTCCAGCATTATTATCTTCAAGCAGGCAAGCTAATTTCTTCTGTTTCCAGCTTCCTTTACTCTTCTTGCTTACTTAAAAGACCCATATACTTAAGTGCCTGGGACTCCAGGGACTTCTGCCAAATTATAAGCACACACTCTCTCTCTAGCCTGCAAGGAGAAAATAGAAAGAGAGTAAATTCAACCTCATGACCCCTCCTTCCAAGCCAAGGTTGGAGGAGTTCTGATCTGAGCCAGGCTTATAAATCTCCCTTGATTGTTGATGGTGTGGAGACCGTGGAGGAGGGGAGCTCAAGAGAAGTTAGATGACCAAAAAAGGCATTGTTAAGTCAAAGGAAAGTCTTGCACGCATGCGCGCCTGGCCTTGTATGTCAGCTTCTGTGCTGGGAACATCCAATTATGTAACAAGGAGCACTCCTTATTTAGGAGGGGAAGGGGAGAGGGGTTGGCAGTCTAAGCCAAGTTGCAAATTCAGTTTGTGCAAACTCTGCACATGTCCGAAAACAGAAGAAACTTGACAGTATCCCTGCATGCATCAAAACCGGATTTAGGGAATTGGAAAAGTACTCGGCACTAGTCTGGGTTGGAGGGAAAGAGGAGAGATGTACTGTGTTCCATTGATGGTAGAAGGTTTTAGGCAGGAAGATCCAGCCAAGGTAAGGGGTTAGATTATTTTGGAGTCCTGATGTAGAGTAAAAGAATGAGAAAATGTTGGACCAGCTCCCTGCCTGGATGCCCAGAGCCATGCCACGATAAAAATAGGAGCCAGGCCAGCAGTAGAGTACGCTAATGCCACGTCTGTGGCCCTGCCCTCCCCATGGCCCTGACGATAGTATCAGACTCTGTGTCGAAAGGGCAGCAGACACATTCCTGGCATCTTTGTCAAGATTTCTTAGTCAAAGAGTAAGTGAGAGAGAGAGTGTGTGTATGTTGGGAGCACATGAGAATGGAATCATCAGGCAGAAAGACTGGGGGGAAAAGAAAGTTCTATAGGCAGAGAGAGTAAAAAATATATAAAGTTAGAAAATATACAGAGAGCAAGAAAAAAAAGGATATGTTGATATAAGGAGTCCAACAAACTGTGAACTGCAGAGAAAATTAAATGGCAAGTTCTGGAACATATTCCAGGCCATGAATTTGCAAAAGATACCGCTATACTAACCGTCTTCTAAGAAAGATCAGGAGGTTATGGCAGACTATTGAAGAATGTTGTGCTGTAATGTGGGACCACTGGAGAGGGTCATGCTGCAAAACAGGATGTCCATCTCCCCTAAGGACAATTGGGAATGGCTGACTGAACTCTCTTGCTTCCACAGTTCTCTTGGATCACTCCAGAATCATAAGTATTCTTTAGGTGGAACTCCATTTCAAGGGACTCTTTCTTGGAGGCCATGTGCAAGTAGCAGATGTATAGTGGTTTTTATAAAACTGGTTTTTCTTAAGGGAAACTGAAGGTGTGTTGGCAGAAAGGCACAAATACAACAGGAAAGAACTGACATTTATCACATATTAACTATACGATGTAAGCAGCTGTGCACTTTATGTAATAATGTGCCATTCTGTGAGAGAAACGTATATTTCCACATTTTACAAGTGAGGAAAATAATACTCAGATTAAATAACTTTCCCAAAATCATAGAAGTTGGAAGTGCCACACCCAAGATTCCACATAAGTCATCCTGGTTCAACACCCATGTGCTTTCTACTACTCCACACTGTCTCCCTCTGTTCAAGTTTTCTTACAAAGCACTAGAATTGGCCTCACTTGAAAACCCCTGTGCCTTATTCCTGTGTAATCTCTTGCTTTCCATCTGACTGGTCTCATGTCTACATATTCTTATTTTATTCTTAAAGCATTCCTGGCCATAGATTGATTAGTCTCCCCAAGGTATCTCTATTCTATATCCTATTCACAAGAGTTTCAAACTTAAGATTGAGAGTCACCCAGTAAACACAGATTATAACTCTTTCCTTTGGCTCCCTACCTTCTTTTTCTTCCATTTCAGCTCTGGTGCCTTGCTCTGTCTTACACCTGTTCTCTCCCTATGCACAGCTTCTCTAGAAACTTTTTTTTGGGGGGGGCATACTTTTGCAAGAGCCTCAGACACAAAATTAACTCAAACCAAGTCTTCAGGTTTCTTGTGTCAGATTATTTTCTGGCCTACAGAAAATCAACTTGGGCTGTTCTTAGTGATGTTGAAATTAAATTTTCAAAGTGATAGCTTTGTTCAGATTGTATGGTATCTTCTTGGGGGTAAGAAACTCTGTTTGTCCCATGCCTCTTCCATTGGGCCATGCCAAAAGGAAGCTCTTGACCTCTATAGACCAGGCAAGGAAGAGCCCCAGCAGTTTCACCTACTATTGTACATGTGCTCTGCCTGACAACTTTCTTGGTATCACTTATTCAACACCCATCTTAGGTTATGACAGTCTCCACTGAATGTGCCTTTAAGGTTGTAACAGGTGGATGGCAGGTAACAAGGTAGTAGGTACCTTGTGCCTGTGTTTTGTTTGTTTACACTTCCATATGTGGAACGTACTCTTAAATTCTCATACACTGAAGTAGAGGTACAGCATTGTTCATTATAAAAGTTAAGGAAAAAAGCAAAATATCTAAGTAATTAAATTCCAGAGCCTTTTGTTTCCCAGGTTATGTTACTGTTATCTCTTGCCTATCTCTAACTACAAGCAGGAACCTGAGAGCTTGATGTTTTAATGACAGCTTTAGAATCTGTAGGGCAGGGACTATGTCTTGTTCACCATTACTTCTTAAACACCAAGCCTGATACATAGAAGGCACCTACTAAATTTGTGTCAGGTGAATGAATGTATAAGATCATGTGACATTTTACTGGACTCCCTCCCTCTGTTTATCACTAATGAGAACCTCAGGAGTTCCTCAACAGTGCCAGGAGACAAGAAGCACAAATGGAAACTGAATCTTACATCCTTTCCCCACAGGGTACACCCAGCTCTTAAACTGGGCAGTTAATTTCCAGAGCCATGGTTGGGCCTGAGCAAAAAAGCTTTCCTTTTGGCCATTTCAGGCCATCTACCGGTCTGGTGATACTCTCCTTTCCAAAGGAGTGCAGCACCCTTGACCTTCTTGGGTCCCCACTGAGCTTGCCCTCTCTGGAAGCCTGTCCTGTCACTGCTTCTTCTAGAGCTCTTCCCTTCCATTTGGGAAGCAAAGAAAACGGGCCTGCCTTGAAGTCAGATCTGAATTCACATTCTACCTTGAGGCTTACATCTGTGACTTGGACAAGTCACTTAACCTGCCTTTGCCTTAGATACTCTCCACATAGGAACAAAAGTGCCTTGATTATTGGTTGTTTAAGTGATACGATGTTAGGAAGGCTTTAGAGAGGAAGGTATGTGTTTGCAGCTAGACCTTGGAAGACAGGTATCATTTGGACTGGTTTAGGTTAAAGGATATTCCAGACACTGGAACATTTTTAAAAGGGTGATAGTTTTTACTTTTAAATAAAAAGTAACCTTTAAACATATTTTGAATATTTTTAGCCAATCTCTCTGAGAGAGAAAGAGTTGTTTTAAAATATGTCACAGGAAGCCTACCAAGCTACTGCTACATGGAGAGGGAGTACAGGAATTCTCTCTCTGGGCAGCAGGTGGCGCTGCAGATTAAGCAATACCCACTCACTTTCTTATTTGAGAGAGACCTATTTTGCAATTATAGGTCCCTTTCCCTGGTGTTGATAGTATCCAAGTCATTCTGTGTCTTGCTCTGTGATTCAGAGGCCACTGATCCGCCCACTCCATAGTGCTAATGACTTTTAGACAAGGCGAATTTCTTTCATCTTTCCCCTTCTCTGTGTTCTGATGGGTCTTCAGCATATTCTCATTTCTCTGAGCAGTGTGTACTGCCAGAAGTTGCCCCTTTGAGTGATTTCCATCCCTTAAGAATTCAGTGCTGGAACTGACTCATTCAGAACAGAATGAACCAGAGAGTCTGTGGTGGTGATGAGACCAGCTGGACATCTAAACTGAAAGAATTTTGTCAATACTCTGCATAAGCTGGTTTATCCTATACTCAGGAACTTTTTGGATCCCCAAACCCTCAAGATCTCACTAATTTAGAGATAGTCAGTGCCAGATTGCCCTGTTATTAGGAATCTTATCAACCTATTACATAATTAGGGCATTTCCTATCATTTGACTCTTTCCTATTAACTTGGTTTTAAAGAAGCAGCCCCATGCTAATGCTCAGTTTTGGCACTTTTTTTTTTTTTTTTGAGGTGCTGAGGATGGAACCCAGAGCCTCGTGCCTGCTACTCAAGGGTTCTGCTACTGAGCTACTCCCCCAGCCTCAGTTTTTATCGTTATCCTTGGCCTTAGAGGCTTCATCAGGTTCCCTGTGGAGGAATAGACCTATCTGGTATCGGAGCAGGGAGGGAGTAAGGGATGAACTGGTAGGAAATGTACTTTAGTCCAGTTCTAATGAAATGCCAGCACCAAAGAACTTCTTGGGGCTAATTTAGCTGTCCTGGGAGGGAGGTTTGCTTTATAAGTGCAATGTCAAGATAAGTCCCTCAACAACCTCTGTTTCTCTCTCCCATGTTGTCATGGTCATCGCCTCCTTCTTTTTCTTCTTCATCGTCTTCTTCTTCTTCTTCTTTTCTTTTCTTTTCTTTTCTTTCTTTCTTTCTTTCTTTCCTTCCTTCCTTCCTTCCTTCCTTCCTTCTTTCTTTCTTTCTCTTTCTTTCTCTCTCTCTCTCTCTCTCTCTCTCTCTCTCTCTCTTTCTTTTTCTTCTCCAATTTCATGTATTACTTCCTCAGATTTTCTAACCACAGTTGGTACCTCCAGAGTTCCCACTATCTAGAGATTCTGGAGTGACCGCCTCTCTGTCGTTAGTAGCAGGATATCATACTCTATTATCCCTAGAATCAGGATAGATAGCCTTCTGCTTGGAAAGGCTTTGGAATTCAGCCTATAGACAGGAAACTGGAAACAAATAACTTCAGATAACTTCCACACCAGGTGATTTTGCTCATTCTAGTCAATTTTCCTTCTCCACACCCCTCCCAGTGTTTTTTCTGCTTCTTTATCTTGGACATCTGCTTCTCATATTTATCCTTTGTTCTCAAAGCTGGTCTTTTCCAGCCTCCTCTGTTACCTCTAATATCCGTAGAAGTTTGGAGGTCAGCCCTTCTGAGTAGAGGGCACATAATTACTTGGCACTTCTCACTCCTGCACTGCTTCCCTTCCCATCCTTCTCTCCTGTGGTGGTGCTTCTATGCCCAAAGCAGAGCATGGAGCTCTCCCTGTGAGGTAAAGTCACCATGAACAATAGGGGCTTTTTTTGGTTTTTCTTCTGGTTGTCAAGACAACCACTAAATTACTGCATCTCCCTTTTGTGTCTTGCCTTTCTTCCTGGTGCTCCAGCCATTAAGGACTTTGCACCTTCTGCCCTTTCCTCACCAGCAGACTCAATTTTCTTCTGAATGGGTGGCCACTTTAATTACCTTCCCCTTCTCCAGGCCACCTCCCTGCCCTTGCCCTGGAAAGGCAGGGTCAGGATAACTTCCTGGGGACTGAGAAAGAGCCAGGCTCACAGTTCACATGGGGCCAAGGGAAGGAGGAGACAGAGACATTTTGGATCCTATAGTCTCTATAGTGAAAGTTTAATTGTTTATGATATAGAGGCATAGTTTTAGGAAGGATTCTGAAATATAGTTTTCATATTACCCAGAGCCCCATGGTATCCCTCTTCCAATTTTGTTGGTTACTCAGTACCAAATGGTTCACTGTTCCCGTATTTACCTCCCTGAGCCTTCCAGGAGAAGAGTAAGTTTTACAATGAGAAAACTGAGGCATGAAATGCAAAACTCACTCAGGATCCTGTTATTAGCTCCCTGGAGCTGGTAGGATGTTTTAAGAGGATTTGAAAGATTCCTTTGCTTTGCCACATGCACAAATACATAACCACTTCTAAAACGGCTTTCATTTTTCTCACTTGATCTTCATGATAACTTTGTGTAGAAGGCAAGGCAAGAATTAGTCCATTTTACAAAGAAGGAAGCCAGAACTCACAACTTTTAAGTGATCAAGCCAGGTTCCAAGGTGTTTGGGGCTTTTCTATGTTAAAGTCTGTCAGCCTGGTTTTCTCAGAGCTGTACTACAGTGCATTGATAGCAACATGGTATGGGGCAGAAAAGAGTTTATCTGACATCTTCAGAGGCACACTAGATTTGTGTAATAAATTTTCACATTGGAATCCCAAGGGTGTCACAATACTCAAATCTAGAACAAATGTCTAGCGATCTCCCTTTGTAATCAGTCTTATTTATCCTAAGAACACAGAATCTGCAAGTGTCTCCCTTTCTCCATATTTGTTAAAAAGGTAGCCTGACCTCCCCCCCCATTGTGCTACCTTCTTTTCTTCTTACTAGTTATAAATAATTGGTTGGAATCAATTTTGTGCTGTTCTATCTGTCAGAAGCACCTCCCAAAATACAAGTGTGACTTACAGTCCTCATAACCCCTCTTTGCTTTTGTTTGACTTTCATTCTCTTCTATCCTCTGGACCTATTTGCCAGGAAAACCAACAAAAACATAGGCTGCTGGCAGCTGCCTCTCTTCTCTAGGATTTATAGTGTGCCAAAAAGGAAGTGTGGCTGACTCACTCCCTTGCTTTCCATCTCTCTTCCCTTCCAGAGGAATGCATAACTAGGTGCGAATTGCCCATTGCATGGGTTATTCATGATGAATTCTTCATCCTAGGTCAGCTGACTTACTACCCAGCATACTCCTTAAAACATCCACCCTACAGCTGGTGTATTGGCCCACAGTTTAATATTATTATTAGCCTAAATGTCATTAGGAAAGTAAATCTCGTGTTTATAGTTAAATGTTTATATAAATACATATGAAATGCCAAATAAAAGAATTTCTATATTGTCCACATTTTTTAAAGAATCCATCATTGTCCTCCTCCAGAAGTATGGATAATTAAGAGCTCTTTTTTTCCTGCTTTAAATATTGGGGTGTATGCTCTCTGCAAAGCTTATTTTGAGCAGTGTGCCATACTTAAAGACCAGTGTTTGTCTCATGCACAGCACTGAATCACTTATGAACTAATATTTATTGATTACATACTCTTTTCCAGGCACTCTGTTAAGTGATAAAAATATAAAAGACCCAAGTCCCCTACCATTGGAAGTTTAACATTCAGTTAAAATTATAAACATAAATAAGGAGTTGTAGTTCGACATTGAGGCTTCAAAAAGAATTATATGTGTGATTCAGAGAAGGAACTAAATAATCAATTGAGAGTGTCCCAGAGAAGGCTTACAGAGCAGATGACTTCAGAGATGCAACTTAAAGAATGAGGAGAAGTTAGTATGACTATGATAAAAAAAACAAAAATAAAAATAAACAAAAATGCTGACGAGGATGTAGAGAAAAAGGACCGCTTATACACTTTTGGTGGGAATGTAAATTAGTGCAGCCTTTTATGGAGAACAGTATGGAGTTTACTCATAAAACTAAAAGTAGAACTACCATACGATCTAGCTACCCCACTCCTAGGAGTATATCCAAAGTAAATAAAGTCAGAGCACCAAAGAGATACTTGCACACGTGTGTTTATTATGGCACTATTCACAATGCCTAAGATGTAGAATCATTTGGGGTGCCCATCAATGGATAAAGAAAATGTGGTGTGTATACACACATCCAGCCATAAAAAACAATGAAATTCTGAGCCGAGCATGGTGGCGCACGCTTGTAATCCCAGTACTTTGGGAGGCGGAGACCGGAGGATCCAGGTTCGTGGCCAGCCTCAGCTCGCTCTCTGTCTCTCCCTGTCTCTCTCTCTCTCTCTCTCTCTCTCTCTACTTAGTGAGGCTTCCGCAACTCGGTGAGACCCGGTTTCAAAATAAAGTATAAAAAATAGGGCCGGGGGTGTAGCGCAGAGGTAGAACGCCCCTGGGTTCAATCCCCGGTCTGCAAAAAAAAAAAACAATGAAATTCTGTCATACATAGTTTTCTACCCTGTGGATTTAGAAGCATAACTAATAGAATGGTATAGTATTTTTCTGCATGGCTTATCTGAGTTGTGGTTAAAAGTCTCTTGTTGACTACTAAATCAACAGATTATTGTCTACTTTGATTTATTTAAAAATAAGTAATGATACCTGAAAAAGCATTGGCTATATCTCTAATAATTATGAGATTTTAGATAGAAAACTTAAGGCCCGAATAATGTTTTCATCTTCTATCTGTATGTCTGTCTTTGCAAGGAAAAGGAAAATACAAACTGAGTAGCTAACTGTGTAGCTGGTACTAAGGGAAGGTTTTAAAATGTTCTGTGCCATGGCATACAATAACTCACATGGTAGACTCCAGACTACACACAGAGCTAACAACTGATGAATGGCAGAGAGAATATTCTCTACAGGAGACCCATCAGCCCAGTGAAGACCAGGGAGAAGTTGAAGCAAAATTTAGATAAAGTTAAAACTAGAAATTGTGGAAAATAATTGATGCATAAAGGAAAACAGAGGTGTATGTACAGTACTAGAGTTCACAGGAGAACATAATAAAAATGAGATTAAAAATAACACTGCTTGCTGGGCATGGTGGCATATACCTGTAATCCCAGTATTTGGGAGTCTTGAGACAGGAGGATTGCATATTCAAGACCAACCTCAACAATGTAGCGAGACTCTCAGCAATGTAGCAAGACCTTGTTTCAAAACAAAAAATAAAAAGGTCTGGGGGTGTAGCTCAGAGGTAGCCTGTCCCTGGGTTCAATCTCCAGTACCACAAAAAGAAAAAGAAAGTACTGCTTTATATGCTATAATTACAAATGAACTTAAAATTTTGACACCAGAAGTATCCCCGAAAGTTTTGGAACAAGAAGATTCATTCAGTAAATGATGGCTTACTGCATGATTGGCACTACTATGGTTAAATGTTCAAGGAGATAGCAAAATGAGTTAAGTCACATTCCTGCCCTCAAAGCCTTACAACCTTATTCTTTTGCTACTTACAAGAAGCTCAACCAAAATATGTTTAGTAAATGAATTTTTAAGAAAAGAAACACATAATTCCAAGGAGGGGGAAAAAAAGTATCAGCATTAAGTGAAACCAGGGTAGATAACTAAGATCAGATTCTACATGAACATATATTAAAAAATAGAGAGGGACACATACTGAGTGATGCAGATATACTAGCAGTAGAACTAATAAAATGGTGTCCAGTAAACTTAAACTTGAAAGATGAAGTTGTGGATAATTAGGGAGAAAGACTTTAAAAACAAACAGCAGCAACCACAACAACTACAGGTAAATTGATTGGGATAGATACTATAGTGTTAACTGGTTACATTGAGAAAGCCTTTATTCATTCAGCAACAAATGAATTGGTCTACTGTTTCCTAGGCTATTTAATTTCTATTTTCTTTGTTAAGAAAAATGGTCTAACAAGAAGAGTTGAATAAACATGATTAAGGTAGAAATGAAAGACTAAAATGGGAATGCAATTAATAAGAGAGGATTTAACCTGTGTTTCAAGTTCATGTACCTAGCCTAGATGAATTGTATTCCATGAAACTAAAAGAATTTATATTTATCGTTAAAAACATTAAGGTCACTAAGAAGCATTTCCCCTGGAGATGGGATGGTATTGGGTAAATACATTGCCTTTTAAAAAATGGATAAAGGACCCTCATATTTATGGAAATTTCTGAAGCAGACTATGAAATAGATGTGTTTTTGTGAACATTCAGGAAGGGAAATAATGAGCTCCGCAAAGCGGCATGGGTTCACTGGGAGTGTGTCCTGCCTGTTTAGTATGGTTTCTTTCTTTGACAGGATTATGTGACATTAAATAAAAGGAATGCAGTAGTAGTTAAGTTGTATGTGGATTTCAACAAGCTTTGGCCATAATGTGCATGTAGACAAAATGGTCATATGTGGCCTGGACTATATAGTACTTTTAAGTGACTTATGGCTCACTGAAGTCCTTTTAGCACAAGAGAATTGAAAAATGTATGTCAACCTGAAAAAAAATGTCTAACGATGGAGCATTGCCCTTGCTCTTAAGTAATTTTGCAAGTAACTCTATTCTTAGAGGAATAATTAATATTATGAAAGACTAAAATCAAGATTCAAAAAGATTTCAAAGGTTAGAATGATAATCTAAAAGCATAAAATGAAATATGATAGAAATAAATATAAACTAGAATTTATATTTTTTTAATTGCACAAATACAGGGGCAGGACTAGGCTTAACCAAGGGGCATGTGAATTTTCCTCTAAAAGTGGGTATGTGTGGACTGAGAGTTAGTTGACTACAAATGCAATATGAGCCAGTACTTTTTTGTATGTGCCAAAAAACCAACACAGTCTTAGGCTGTCTTAATAGAAGTATAGCATCGAGATCAAGGAACACTAATCCCCTGTACCCTGTGCTGGTCAGGTCACATCTCAGGGTTGTGGTTCTGGGCACTCTATTTTAAGAGAGAAAAAAACAAAGCAGCACACACCCAGAGGATAGACCAGAATGAGAAATGGTTCATTTCTCAGACATTGATTGAGTGTTCACTGGGTGCCCAACTGTGAAGATGGTGAAACTGAGGATGTATGGGTTGTAGAAGAGACTTAAGGGAGAAATAATAGCTGAATTTAAAAATGCAAAGTGCTATCTTTTGAGAGAGAGTTGACCTAGTGTCTGTTAACTCCACATGAAAGAATTAAGACCAATGACTAGAATTCACAAGGAGGATGATTTGGGTTGCCAATATTTAAGAAGCATTTCTAATGAACTAAAATTATCCTTTTCAGGAATTAAATAACTTCCCCAAGGTCACATTGCTAATGGTGGCAAGGTTCTGAATTCACAGGCCAGAGAATCCTTATCTGTGCCTTGATATTATAGAGGGGATTTCTACTTTGGGAGGAGGTTAGATAAGATGATCTCTAGGTTTCATTCCAATTCTCAAGTTGTATGTTTGTATAACCCACTTGATATGAAATGCTCCTTATTGGTTTTCAGTGTTTTCACATGTGGAATTGGAATTAAAAAAGATAATCTCTAAGGGTCAACAGATGATTCCTTGAAGTTCCTTCCTTGATTAAGAATCCTTGAATTCTTAATGCATATTAATATCACATCTGTGAATTATACATTACTAATTAAAAATAAAAACTATTTGTGCCTAGGTATAAAAGTATGGAAGTCAGATCCTTAAATTGTGGTGATGGGACAGGGTTAAGTCTTCTCTTGATGGACATGTTTCAGATATGTGGATCCATGACTTAAAACATGAAAGCAAAAATCAAAGAGGAAATTGTGCACACTCTGTGAGCCATTTTAGATCTCATAATAGTCACTGGGAGAAAGAAGCTGGAGTTTCTTGCCCTCAGAGTTCATTTCCTCCTCATTCTTCTTCTGCACAGGGCAGGAAAGGATGGTGACCTAGATACACAGTCAGAGGGCAGCAATGTTGAACTTTCTCAGACACAGCTGAGTAACTTGGGTTTGATTAGTTATTGGACAGAGAAGCCTAGAGCAGAGAGCTGACGGGGAACTGTCTATAAACACAAGAAGGGGCATGGCAGGAAGACAGAGGCCTGGGAAAGGAATCAGAGGGAAGAGAAGTGTTACTTTTATCAGGTGTGAAATTGGGAAAAACAACTTGTTTAACAGGAAATGCCCTGAATCTACACAACCCCCCCCCACCTGCTTTCTCTCTCACCCTATAGACTAGGGCTACTAAGTGGATGAACCAATACTTAGAGTAACCTGCCCTATTCCAGGGTTACAGAACACAGTGTTCATGGTGTATGCCATTGTAAACCTTTTACAGGGTACTTGGGTGAGTGGAGGTGGGCAGGCAGTGTTTCCAAGAAGCTAAAAATGTGGCTCCATTTTTTTCTTCCTTCTCTTGGAACTACTAATCCTTTATGCTATATCAGTGTTTTTCAAGCTTTTAAAAACTTCAGTCCACAATAAGAAATAAATTTTACATTGCAGCCTATTATGAATAAACACACACATGCCCAGCCACAATCACAGGTACACACAAACACACATCTGATATATACATACGTACATATGAAACAAAAATACCCCAGTACATATAATGCACTTTTATATCCTCTATTCTAATATACATCTATGTAGATTTTTTAAAATGTTGCCACAGGCAACAAAATAGATTGCATGACCTCTAGAAATGTCCAGCCCACAATATGAGGAATATTGAGCTACAACTACCAAGTCTAAAATGACTGGAAGTAGCCTGATACATTGGATCCAAAAGACCCTACGTCAAGGCAGTGATTCTCAGCTGGAACCATGTTGTCCTCAGGGGACATGTGGCAACCTCTGGAGATAGTTTTGATTGTTACAACTAGCTACTAGGGGTAGAGAGTCAGGGGTGTGCTAAACATTTTACAATGCATAGGATAGTCCCCTACAACAAAGAATCAGCAGTCCAAAGAGCCAGTAGTGTGAAGGTCGACTACTCCAAGGGTAATGAAATGAGTCAACACTTCTAATCTACTGTAGGTCTATTTGGGACAATAGAGCTAGCCATACACACAAGAAGAAGCCATTAAAGATCAGCTTTAACCTCATCATCCTTTTTTCTCTCTTTTCCTTTAAACTGTATTTGGTACCTTAGGATGAAGTTGGCGCATAATTGCTCTTAGATTTTCTCTGAGGTAGAACCCAGTATATAAATATGCCTTGAGGAAATAGACCTGTTCTTTTCTTTCATTTAGACTACACCAAGCTTGTTTGCTTGCTTGCTTGCTTCCTTCCTTCCTTCCTTTCTTTCTTTTTCTTTCTTGTGGTGGGGATTGAACTGAGGGCTTCTACCTCTGAACTACACCCCCAGCCCTGTTTTACTTTTTATTTGGAAACAGGGTCTTGCTAAGTTACTGAGAATCTCACTAAGTTGCTGAGGCTGGCTTCGAACCTTTGATCCTTCTGTCTCAGCCTCCCAAGTACTGGGATTACAGGCATGCACCACCATGCCCAGCCTGCACCAGGCTTTTTTGTTAGAATATTGTCATATTTTCTATTTTACAATTTCATTATCCTTCTGTCTCTTCTGCATTAAGCTGTATTGATTCAGGACCCTTCCTCACTTAGCCATGGCCGCTCTCTTAGAAAAGAAGTAAAGGGAATTTGGCTAACTGGATTAGACATGGTCTCTAAACTCTTCCCCCCTTACTCATGAGATTTGATTCTGCTATTTTGATGGGAACTGACCTTCTGCTAACCTTGAAGTTCCATCTTAAGCCCTAGAATTAAACCATCTCCTTTTTAGCCACTGCTCCATTCCTCTATCTGTAGCTATTTCAGACCAGGTTCCCTTGAAGATGGAGTAGACATGCACTCCTGGTGTGATGGCAAGCCTTAATCTTCACATCCTCCCTCCTTCCATGCTTGGCATGAGAGGAGCTCTTAAATGTCTCGGTGTCAGCCTGTTGTTGTTGTTTTGTCCTGCTATTGGCTATTTCAGGGCCCCTAGTAAGGCTTCCATGTGCTTTGAATCATTCGGAGATGGCTTGACAGAATAGACCTGGTTTGGACTTGCCTTTTCTTTTGGATAAAGGTAGAGTGGTAGAAAGAGATCTCTCTAAATCCGAAATCAGAACTAGAATAGTGATGGAAAACAAAACCAAATCTATTTGAGGTTATTCTCTGCCATATTTATTTTAGCATATTTACCTCATGCATCTTGTATTACATAAACAATAGCATTTATATTTAGTAAATGAGTTATTATAAGTAATTTATAATAAATAGTAGGAGGGGCATGCGTGTGTGTGTATCCACTTTGAAACTTTAGATTTCTGTTAGCCTAAGAGTAAGTGGTACCACCGGGCGTGGTGGCGCACGCTTGTAATGCCAGTACTTGGGAGGCTGAGACTGGAGGGTCCGGATTCACAGCCAGCCTCAGCTACTTAGTGAGGCCCTCTGCAATTTAGCGAGACCCTGTTTCAAAATAAAGAATAAAAAATAGGGCTGGGGGTGTAGCTTGGAGGTAGAATGCCCCTGGGTTCCATCCCCAGTACCGCAAAAAAAAATAATAATAATAAGTGGTATCAAATAGATTCCAGAAACTGATGCAGGAAAAACTCCTATGATACATCAGTTCCATCCTTTTGGCCCTTAAGAGAACTATAGGGATACAGATCTGATTTTAACCTTCCCACTCCTGTGTTAAGAACAGAAAGAGGACATGTACAATAGAGAGAGGAAACAGCTAACAAGAAAGGGTCAAAGGGTCAGCCTCTTTTAATACTCTTACACCTCCTTTTTGTCTTCCCTGCTATAGCTCAGCTTCTGAGTAAACCCAGCAGGACTAAGGGAGTTAGTAAAGTTAGGCAAAGAAATGATGGTATGTATGGAGCTTCTGTTTAGAGTAATAGGATAAAGGGAAGGGAAAGCAGGATGGAGAGGAGAAGAAAGATCCCCACCCTCCTCATTGTATCAAGAACCTATTAGCAGTTAGTTCTATCTAGGGGTCAGGCAAGGCAATTTACAACTTGAAAACGGTATGGCATGTAATGATAAAGCATGTTTTGGAAATTGGATTGCAGCTCACAAATTTTAGCAATTGTATTTTATGAAAAGCAGGGCAGTTTGGATGGATGTAGTTGTGGTGATTTTCTTGGTTTGGGCTTTGTCATTTTTCCCTTCCAGACTGGAGGATTCCTCATTCATGATGAAATACCATCCCTCAGAAGTTCTGTGCGCAAAAAGGATTTTTTTATACTTTGTTTTCTACATCAGCTGCCCAGAGCTAGGAAGTGAGACCAGGCTGAGCCCAGTTGTGTGGAGAAAAGCCTTTGTTTTCTCAGAGAAGGAAGGATGGGAAGACCCTGAGCAAAAGGAGAATTCTAGAAAGAGAGCAAACGTTTAAATCACGTGTGGTGTAAGTGTGTGGCCAGTAGGATATGAACAAAAACAGGTATAAAGTTAACAGTCTGCAGCTCCTTGTAAATAGAAGCTACTTTCTAACCTCTAACCCTTTCTATAGACCTGAAATTTGCTTTATTGCTGTACAAGTCTTATCTCATATATTCCTAGGACTGGCTTCCAGGGTCTTCTACTGACTCTGTGGCACAGGTTCATAGTGCTTGGCTTGTTGCACTAGCATTTGATGTTATTTTAATGCTTCAATCCTCTCTCTCAGTTCTCCTGATTAGCTCCCGAAAATTCGTTTAACTCGCTGACTCATTCTTGTCATTGGGTGCTTGTTTTCAGACTGATTCTTCTTCCCAGCTTTCCCACTTAGAGTTTGGTAAGTTGTAGTCTCATAGATTTGCATAAATTGATATTTTATCACATACTAAATCTTGTTTTGCACCCAACATATGTGCATGAGATGCCAAATCACTCTGGAAGAGAAAGAGGACAGACATCATTTCCTAATGCAGTGTGAGGTCCTGTCCCCATTGGATGAATTAATGTTGATTCAAAAGACTCCAGCTCCTATCTTGTAAGACTTGCCCAGAAGATGACTGAGATACCCAGATGTCTGTTACATAATATGCTTAGTCTAGAGAGGAGTGTGTGGATGCTGAGATAGCTTTGAAGAGTTTGAGTCACAGGCATTCTTGGCTCCAGAGGACAGAAATAAGGACAGAGTGGCTTATTATGTGCATATGTGAATGAGAAGCTGAGCTAAAACTAACTCTAGCTGAATGTGCCTTGTTCTGTGATTCCCCAGGCTCCTTGAAGATTTTGGTTAGCAAGACTCTGCCCTTCTCCCTCAACTCTCTCAGATGAGAACCCAGTACACACTGTTCACCTCAGCAAAAGGCACAGAAGGGAACGTGGCTCAAGGCAGAGGGGGCCCTTGGGTCACTTGATCCCCTGTGAAGAACCTAATCGGGTCATCTCAGCCACCTCCCTCTGGTGACCCTCTATAAACAGGAACAGGAATTCTTGCACTGGATCCCTCTCGTCAGGCAGCTTAGGCTCGCTGAATGAAAAGCCCTATGAAAAGGAGATGCAGCCCTAATAATAACAGACACGATCGTGGTGGCTATTTTGGGCAGGAGCAGCTTTGTGCCGCGCTTGATCTCCATTGATGTCTGCCATTCTTGCCCTGCTATTACCTTTCAGACTTCCTATTCTTAGAATCATTTGTGAGTCCTGGGCTTGGGGAATCGCAGCCCCCAGGACTGGAATGCCCAGCTTGAGTGGAATGCAGACTGTCTGGCAGAGTGGAGGTTAAATAAAGTTTGACTTGGCGGCCCCCTCTGCTCTTGGATGGGTGACAAGTAATTTGGGTATAGGAGCAATGGCACGAGCTGCCATGTGGTGTGGTCCCAAACACGCTTCTGGGCATGAATAGAAGTGGTCAGTGGTCCATCCTTGACTGGCATAGCCATGCTAGTATCAAACGAGGTAAGTTCTAAGGAGACCTCAACAGTCTTGAACCTCAGCTAGTGACCATATCACTGAAATATGGGGGACAAATAAAGAATAATGTTGAAACACACTCACTCCAAGTTTTCACCTGAACTCCAGATTTGGTATATCTGCCCCTCAGAATTACTGATTTATGTTTGAAAATAAGACAAAGTGGGAAATACTCATTATAATGAAAACATTTGTCAGTCAATCAACAAACAGGTCTTGAGTACCAAGGCATTTTGTGAAATTTTTAAGAAATAAAAGACATAGAACTCTTGTATTTACTATTTAAAGGAGTAAAGCTGTACACATGAGAAAATAGTTCATACTTTAAAGTAAAATATTAGCTCCAAACCTGTGCTGCAGCACTAAGTGCCAAGGGAGGTCTAAAGAGAAGGAGAGCACTTCCGGCTGGGCCAGTCAAGAAACAGTTCATGAAGAGGTGGAGTTTAAGTAGGGCCTGCAAGAGGGCAGAGTACTATCAGAGAGAAGAGGGCCCTGTGGGTGAGAAGGCTACGAAGGCAGGTATAGGAAATCCTCAGGTCACAGGGACTTGAAGGCCAACTGGTTACACCACAGTGGTGAGGATGAGGGCCAAAGGTCTGTTGTATAAAAATCACCAAACCTTTTACTCTATAAGCTGTGTGTGCAGGTCTCTGAGAAGGTTCTAATGGTTCCTACTGGAGGAGAGCTGGAAAGGCTGGGGTGCAGCCTTGCCCTGAGACCAAGGCTGAGGCCCTTTTAGTTGTCTGTTCTGTTCTGCAAAATCCTAACATAATATGTGGCTCCTAAAGGACACTCAGTAAATAGCACTATCATCATCGTTACTCATGTTCAAATTCCGTGATCCCAGTGGCTGGATTGGCTTGGTTTCAGCTGTAAGCGTTGATGCTGACTTTGCTTCCCCTGTCCTGATTGCTCACATGATTTATGCCCTCTTAGTCTATTAGGCTGCCATAAGAAAATGCCATGAACTAGACGGCTTATAAACAACAGAAATGTGTCTCACAGTTCTGAGGCTGGAAAGTCCAGGGTCACAGGACCAATAGACTTGTATCTGGTGAAGGCCCACTTCCTGGTCCGTAGACTCCATCTTCTCCTATATCCTCATGTGGTAAAAGGGGTGAGGGTCTCTTTTATGAGGGCACTAATTAAATTCATGAGGGCTCTGTCCTTATGACCTAATCGCCTCACAGTCTTCACCTCATGACTCAGTCACCCTGAGAGAGACATAAACATACAGTCCACGCCATTTCCTCCAAATTTCTCTGAGCTTTCTTCTATCTTCTACTTCAGGTGGCTAGAGGTGCAGGTGGCCAATCTCACATGTCCACAGCACTGGGTGCAGTACCTCCGGCTTCTTCGGGAATCCATCTGGCCTGGTGGAGTATTGCCCAAGTTTCCGAGGCCTGTAAGGACTCAGGAACAGAAGGTGGCTACTGAGAAGCAGGCTTTGCAGAGCCTAATGGGAATCCTGCCAGGTAATTGGACTGATGAGATTGATTATACTGCTAGCTCTTCCCTTCCCACCCTACTTTGCCAACATTGCTCCACACTCTTCCCCATCTTCAGAAGGGCCCTGCATATGGCTAGATACAAAAACCTATTGACCCACCATATCTTGGGCTACTAGGAAAATGGGCAGGGTTGTGATTATTTACTCCTCACTCAGACAGTGGCAAAAGAATAAAATGGATTGCTGTAACCAAACTTAAAAACTAGAGGAGAATCCTGAAGATATTCGGGTTCATAACTCAGGCAGATCTGAGGAAGCTGTGCCTGCAGGGGCAGGTCTCAGAGCCATTCCCACCAGATGAAGAGTTTGGATTCTCTTCCAACCCATGGCGTTTTGGGACCAGGAAAGTACATGATACGTCCTGCAGAAACTCAGAATTGATAAGTTGGGTTCTTAGGAGTAAGTAGAAGCAAAGCCTGAAAAGGTATTTTTTATTCCTTTGTGTTTTTTAGAGGGCAGAGAAGGCAGTTTGTTGCCTGAGGCTGTGGTAACCAGGGGATAGTAGGGAACTCAGCTCTGAATATTCAGTTTTATTTACCTTTATTAACCCTCTCTTCTCCATCCTAAACTGTTACCTTAGAAGTAGTACCTATACTTTCATAACAGGTTACAGAATTATTTCTTGATGCCTGTTCTTATTTAGACACCCAACTTAAAAAACATGTTTTTCTTGGCTTTTCTATGCTTTATGAGATTTTGGGTTGGCTATATGGTTTGGAGGTATGCCAGAAATACCCAATCTGTGTAAGATGGCAGAGATCCTGGGGAAAATATAAGGAGATTTCCTTAGACTCTAAGGCCTCATTGGTAACATAAAACTCCTATCTGTTTTTTCCACACCAGATTTTTTAGTAGACTTCCTGGGGGTTAACAAATGCCGGCTGAGCTGGAGTCTAGTCTTGGAGTCACTACAGCAACCCCTCATCAACAGGTAGGCTAGAACATGTGCACCCAACATCAGCATAGGCAAAGCTGTGTGTAGTCTCAGAAGTATGCAAGGTTTTAAGTGAAAAGCCCACATTCAGAAGAATGTAGATGTAGACTTGACATGCTCTGGACCCCTGACTGCTAGTCAGTGCCCAGGTTCCACACACACTAAGTAAAATCCACACTGCCCGGCTTCAGAGCAGGTTGTTTTCTGGTAGTCAGCTACTGTTGGACCAGCTTCCGTTTGTATTTGGAAGAACTCAGTGCATTCCCCCGTATGAGCTGCTAAAAATGCCCTGTTAACCTCCGGGCTCATTCAGTGTGCTTAACAGTTATTTCCAACATCTGCCGCCCCCTGTTAACAGTGTGAGAATATACCATGGCCCATACATTACAGGCCGTATAATGATCTTCAACACAGGTTCCTGGCCTCGCCACAAAGCTGTGATTAGTGTTGGGATCAGGAGTTATCTTTGCTTAATATAAAAGAGACAAGACAGTTAAGATTGGAATCTGCTAAAGGGACCAGAAATGCTAGGTGAAGATGCCTAGGATAATTCAGAAGCAGTAGACTCCGTCCCTTAGGCTGGAATGCCTTTGGAAAGGATTGTGTATTTTTCCACTCCTCTCTCAATCCCTTCCCAAAGCCATCTGTGTCCTCTAATCCCCTCCCTGAGGTGGCTTTGCCTCACTGTCTTTAAGACAGCTGTAAATTTATAGTGACTACTTATGACAAGCAGCAGTAGTCAGGAATCTGACATCACAGCAATTTTCCTTAGTCCTTGAATAGTGCAGATGTGCTAATGTATCTTTGTAAAAAGAAATGGAAATTTGTAAAATCTAGTCTCAAATTCTATTCTTGCCTTTGTTGGAGTTGTAGCCTTTGGTAGTTAAATAGACATTTATTTCATGGCAGATACTTCCTCAAACTGTTGCAGTTTAGGGTATCAATAATGGTGCAGGGGGGCAGGGGAGGTAAATGTTACAAATACCTTCTTATGTTTCTTGACCGAGTTCTATCCATTTGTTTCAGACATTTGATTTACTGCCTTGGGGACATCATCCTGGAATTCCTGGATCTCTGTGCCTCTGTTGAGGAGTCTGCCACAACCACTTCTGCCTCAGATAGCCCAGGCAACCCCAAAAAGATGGGTGTCTCTCCTTAGCTAGGGATTATTCACACATTTTCTGAAGGTCAGTAATGGAGAGTTACTCAACTACCCAGAGACCAGTCAGGATGCCTGTGCCTCTGGAACTAGCTCAGAAGGCCTAGGTCTCAGTGGCTTAGTTTTCCCCCCAGGTCCGACTTCATTTGTAGCAGGTGACAGGATTTATGTATGAATTGCATGTACATCCATTTCCATGGCTTTTTTGTGGTGTTTGAATTGTTGCTCGTGGGTAGGTCCTGTTTGCTATAGAAAAGGAAGCTGTGAAGTAGAGGAATGAGCCCCTTTTGCTTCTCTTTTTGCCTTCCTCCTCAAATTGTTTGCCAAAAAAACTGGCCCTGTGCATACATGTGCCTAATCCACCAACATACAAGCTTTGGATGGAATGGGAAAAAAGTTATAGCCAGATTTCCTTGGAGGAGAAATCAGTCTTCTCTGCACTCTGTTCCCATGTGGGCCACTCTTGAAAGTCAGATCCCTGGTCCTACCTACTTTCCTAACAATTCCAGAAGAAGAAGGGAGGAAAATATTTCTCAAAGGACTTCTCACTCATTTGCTGTTTTCCAGCACAGCAGCCTTATGGAGGAAGCCATGAAGGTTTCCCTGGGTAGCTACACTTTTCCTGTCCTGGCTACAAAGCAACCTGCCAACGCTTCTGGTAAATCCACCCCACCCTTCACACCCTTTCCTGAGAGGGAGTTGCACCACAGATTTTATTAGCATTCCTCCCATCCCTGTGCCCAAGAGCCATTGGGTTTTTTAATTTGTGACCATCCCTCTATCCTCAGCAAAATCGCATGGGATGTTACATATTCAGCCTCAGTGTTTCCTGAGAGAAGGGAAAGCACTTGTTCCATGGCTGAGAATGCCCAAAGAATAGAAACTTTCCCAGGGGATGAGGGATTCTTTCTTCACAAGTCATTGGCAGGAAACTTACTCTGTAACAGACTTGCAAGGGAGTAGCTCTTGCTTCCTGTTCCTTAAGGATTTAGTTGGTCTTTAAGAACCTGGCAGTAAGGGCAGAGGTGCTCTGTCTAGCTGTAGGGTCCACTAGAAAGATGGAACAGTCAGAGGAATTGCTGGTACAAAAGAAGGCATACAGAAAATCACAAGGGACGTGCTGCCTATTAAGTGCATGTGAATAGCTGACGAGGTTTCCAGGGTACCATGGGAGACTGGCTGACCCCTCAGCCCTTTAGCATCACACCTGCCTTCATGCCCTGCTTTCACAGAGCTATGAGATCATTCCACTTGGAGAAGGGTCTTGGAGTTAGACTGATAAGAATGGGTTGGGGTATCAAGAACCAGCATCCAGGCTCTTGTAGACCCTGAAGTGGATTGCGAGCACACAATTAAAGTTGTAGAAAAAAAATTGTGCAGTCATATTGCTTTTTACCTCCTCTGGAAGCTCTTAAACTGTAAGTTATGTTCTGATGTAATCGGGAGGCTTAGGTGTGCTATTATTGCCAAAAGGCAAGGAGATGAATGAGAGAATGTCTCATGGCCCCTTCTGGCCTTAGGCTATGACAGTGTCTTGATAGTTCCAAAGTTCTGGAAGCATCTCCCACCCTAGATTTTCGGAGGCAGAGGTAGCTCAGCATCTCTCCCTTTGGTGGGTGCCTGCAGGGGTGTAGAGTTGCAGGGGTCTAAACAGACACCTTGGACCTGATCCTGCGGCTCCTTCAGTGAGGACATTCCACTCTGGGTAGGTGCATGGGTGGAGGTGGGAAGCCCTGGTTTCTGCTACCCTTCTCTCCCTACGCTTGCCTCTCTCCTGTAGCCACCTATGTTGCTTTGAATCTGCTACTGGGTCTAGCTCAGCTGTGGCACAAAGAAAGTCGATAACCTGGTACACCAGAAAACCCTACTGCAATGAATTCTAAGAAATCATTTGACACTTCTGGCCCCAAGAACTACCTCGTATTTCATGTTATGTAAGAGACCCCCACCTCTACTCCACCTATTCCCCAAACAATGAACTGTCTTCAGACCCTCCTTCTATCCAGGAGGGAAATAACAGATATCACCAAGGAAATAATCAAAACCCACCTGACTTTGAAAGCAACCTGCCAGGTTTGGGTAGCAGGTTCAGACAAGAGGAGAGATCAGCACTTAGAAGAGCTGTAGGTATCAAGAAAGGAGTTTCCCAGCTGGGATTGTGATGAAAGGCAACTGGGCCCTCACTAACCCAGAACTCTTTCTCTTTTGCCTTTACTGTGACAAAGTTTTATTCATTCAAGTCAGCAAGTTGATATTTGAGAAAAGACTAAACCCCTTTTTCTCATCTTAGTAACAATCTCTTTGAAAAATAGGAGGGAGGGATACTATGTTCTTTCTGTCACATTCTAAATGTGATCTTTACCACTGCTTATTTGAATTCAAGAAACCTGTATTTAATCCTCACAGATAACCCGTGTTTTTATTTCCATGTTTGTAGGTGAGGCTTCACAAGACCTAAAAGTAGAATATATTCCTGAATATGAGTATATGAGCATTTATAAGTTTTAGAATTAATATAAACTACCCATTTCTGAGTTTGAAATTTCCAATTTGAGAGGTGACTTTATCATTGTGAAGAAACACATAACATGAGATCTACCCTCTTAACAAATTAAGTTGTATAATACACTATTGTCAACTTTAGCACAGTTGTTGTAAAACAGATCTCTGGAGGTTGTTCATCTTGCATAACTAAAACGTTATACCCACTGAATAGCAATTTCCCATTTCCCTCTTCTTCCCTCCCTGCCAGTGGATGGTGGTGGTGAATTGAAGAACTGCTATTCTATTTTCTGCTTCTATGAATTTAGATACTGCAAATAAGTGGAATCATGCAGTATTTGTCCTTCTATGACTGACCTGTTTCACTGAGCATATTATCCTTCAGGTTCATCCTTGTTGCAGTATGTGACAATTTCCTTCTTTTTTTAAGGCTCAATAATAAATACTTTATGGATATGACACATTTTCTTCATCCTTTCATCAATTGGTGGACATTTAGGTTGCTTTCACATCTTGGTTATTGTGAATAATGCTGCAGTGAAAATGAGAGTGCAAATATTTCTTCTAGTCCCCGCTTTCAACTCTTTTAGGTAAATTCCTAGAAGTAAGATTACTAGATCATATGGTTATTCTATTGTTAATTTTTGAGAAACCTCCATATAGTTTCCCAGATACATTCCCACCAAGAGTGCACAGATGTTCCAATTTCTCCAACACACACACACACACACACACACATTTAATAATGGCCATCTCAACAGGTATGATGTGATAGCTCATTGTGGTTTTGATTTGTATAACCCAGAACCTTCTTGAGTTCTGCTTTGCCCTACCTAGCCCATTCATTTCCAACCACCACTCTTCCTTTGCTCACAGTACCCAACAACAATTGCTAGGTCCTGGATGGAGTGAAGATGTGTGAACATAGACCCTGCCTATATGAGTCAGGATGCTTTAGAATTAAACTACTAAGTATATTCCATAAAATCTGTCCCTGAGTAGGTGGTCCCAGGGCCTGACTTGACTCAGCAACTCATAAGCACTAGATTCTCTCATTTAGACCTCATAAGTGCAAGGTTCTCTCCATCCCTCTACTCTGCCATCCTAAGCATGTTGGCTCTATCTTAAGACTACTGGCTTCATGGTTGCTGCAATTCCTGGTATCACATCCAGACCTTACACCTGTAAGAGAACAGGGGCATCTCTTTTATGATTTCTTTTACAGAACGAAGAAACCATTTCCCAGAAACTCTTCAAGAATCTTTTTCTCATGGCTCTTTGACCAGAACTGCCCACAACTATGCCAGTCCACAGACATTGAGAATGGCATTACTGTAATTGGCTTGCAATAGTAATTACCCCGAAAAAAAAGTCACCCTCCATGAAGGCCAGACACCCAAAAGAATATTTAGATGTTAGTGAGGAAGAAGCAAAGAATGTGTGTTGATAGACATCATCTGCTGTAGAGGTCATTATTGCCAATATTCAACAAATCCCACATGCCCTAAAAATAGCTGGTGCCAGCTAAGAGTTAACATTTGCTGAGGGCACCACCTATGCGCTTTACCATACCTTAACATTCAACACATCAGCATTGTGAGACAGGTCCTATTCTACATCCCCACTTTAGAGATGGTGTTTCAGTGAACATTCTCCCTCTTGTAATCCAAAACAACTGACACCACAATTTAGAACTGTAATTCACTCACAGTTCTGGAGATTTCAGGGGTCCAGTCCATATGAAGCTAGGTTCATTGGCAGAGCTCAGGAGCATGGTGATGGAAGGCAGAGAAAAGGAGAGAGCAAGGGCTCTGCTCTCACATCACAGAGACTGAAAGCAAGAGAGCAAGCAAGGGGATTCAAGGACACAAGCACACAAGGACCCCCAAGGCCACACACCCCCAGGGACCCACCTCCTCCAGCCACACCCCACCTCCCTAGGTTACCACCCAGTAAATCCATTACAATGGGTTTATCCACTGCTGAGATTACAACCCTCATGACTTAATTATATCAACTCTGAACATGAACACATGAACTCTTCAGGGGACTTTCTATATCCAAACTATGACAAGCATAAGGCAGAGAGGTTGTGACCTATAGTCACTTGCAAGGAAATGGCAGGTCCCAGATACAAATCTGCAGTCCGCCTCTGGACCTAAATACGGAACCACTGTAATAAGCTGCCTTTGTATCTTACAAAGCAAAATAAAACCAGATTCTCACTTTTAAGGAGTCTGTGTATAGCATAGAAGCCAGCAAACGTTTTCTGTAAAGGGACAGAGAGTAAATGTTTCTCAGGCTTTGTGGCTGTTTGGCCTCTGTTGTTACTACTCAGCTCTACATTATCACACTCTTCCACTGTAGCATGGAAACAGCCATTGACAATTCCTAAACAAGTAAGTGTGGCAGTGTCCTGTCCCAGTAATTTGGTTTACAAAAGTAGGCAGCTGACCAGATTTAACCCATGAGTTGTAGTTGCAGACTCCTGGTCTAGTGAGTTAAAATAGTGCTTATCAAACTTCAGTGTGCCTGCGATTCACCTGGGACCTTGGGAAAATGCAGGTTTGGTTCAGTAGTCTGGGATGAGGCCTAGTAAAAGTACAAGTGGGGGTACTATGAGAATGTCTGGCATGCTTATCCCACCTCTTCCCTGTTTGAGGAAGCAGTTGGAGATGCCTTCCTTCAGGAGCCCATCCAGCCAAGCTGCCCTGGCAAGCCTCAGCTTCCACATCCCCTCAGCACCTGCTGTTTATGCAAGATGTGTTTTCCCAAGACCAAAAGAGGAAGGTTGGCCATCCCTTCTGGATAGGGAAGGGGACAGGAGCCAGGGAAGAAGTGATGATTAAGAAAGAGGGGAAACCATGGTGCATTTGTAGTGGAAGGTCCAGTTGGGCAAGTTTGGCCATACTTATCCCCTGTTTCCCTTCCACTGAAGGTGCCAGAAATCACAGGGCAGCTGTTGCTTGTACTGCCTTTGTGGAAAAGAGAATGAAACCATCAAGGGGTGAATTTAAGCTAGCAAATCTCCATCAGTCCTTTGTGATGAGAGAAGACAAAACAGGATTTCTCAGAAGAGGCATGAGACATCCCCCCTCCAAACATTTCCACATCCTGAGCTTTATCTGGTACTTACTACACAAAGAAAACACTGGCTGCATATATAACTATATATGTATATACATATATGTATATATGTATTCCCCAAAAAGAATGTTTATGTGTCAAGCAAGAAACAAGTGAAATTCGTCAGGTGAACCTTTTCCTGCTGTGCTCTGGCAGCAGTGGGGAATACAGATACTGCTCTGAAGTGGCAGAGGAAACGTGGGCACCAACAGTCACCTTGGCAGATACACCGAGCTATTCTCAGACTTGCTGAGCCTCCTTGCCACCTCTATCACTTCTCACCTGTCCCTGGTCTGAAAGTTCATTTTAACTCTGCTTTCTTGGAAGCGAAAACAAGCATGTGACAGGATGAAGAGAACTCCAGGCTTTGATATCTATTCACCAGCATAACACATATCGGGTTTCTCCACATATCTTCACTCCAGATTTTACCTGCAAGCTCTTCTGTAGAAGTCACAGAAACAGCCGCTGGGATATGGAAGGTTGGGAGGGAAGGAAAGAAAAAAAAGAAGGATTGGTATCAAGATCCAAACTTAGAAAACATGCCTTGAAGTGACATTATCTACTCTTTTTAACCCAAAGACCCCTTTGTCACCAGTCAGTGTTGTTTAGGAAATGCAAGCTAATTTTAGTATTAAAGTGTTATAATGATTAAGAAGGTACGTGTTTGGTTTATATATAAATAATTACACTCCTGCTTTTGTTTCTTCCCTTCGTGTTCCATGTCACTGCGGCACTTAGTTATTATAAGCAAGGGAGAGTTGGCTGTGATAATTTCCAGAAACTTGGATTAACTCCTGAGGGTGAAGACCAACTCAGATAAACACCAAAGTCTGTGATTGCAGATAAAGAGACTAGCATGTCCACAGAAGCTCTGATTTGTTTGTCTTGGGTTGAATTGGATTGGGAGACCCATATGCCCAGGTAATCAACCTTCTTGCCTGTGCCCTTGCTGAAGAAGCATCCTGCTCCAGTTGCTATCAAAAAGATTAGCTGTGATGGAAATGCAGGCATTTCATCTTGCCACTAGGGAGAATAGATCTTAGTAAGAGAGGAAACTCTTTACAAATATTGATCATATGGAGTTCAAATTCGATAAAGTGATAGCAGTCTAGTTCCTTTCCAGATGCATGTGGGGAAGTTTGCCTTCTAATATGAAAAAATGAACAGGATTCTTTCAAGAATAATGAAGGCATCATTTATTAAGGCTTAGTGAGTTGCTGGGAATCACCTGGGCTTGGTTGGCAGGAGGGCTTTTTGTTGGGGTAGAATCTATTATAGAGATGGTTGAGGCAGGAGGTTGGATAAGAAAATCTTATAGACTGTTAGGAATTTGCATTTTGCCTCTTCCTTCCTTCTGACATTTGGCCCATGGTTCCACCAGGTAGATTGCTTTCCCTCTTCCAACTTGGCAGCTAGGACCCTCTACCTGTCAGAGCCCAGTCGTTACACCTTCTCCATGAAGCACTATCTGACTGTACCAGCCAAAACTCTCTCTCCTCTCACTCTTAGTTATTTATACTGCCCCTCGAGTAGCGGTGTGTGTGTGTGTGTGTGTGTGTGTGTGTGTGTGTGTGTGTGTTCTTCCATAAGAAATTACAATTCTTTGAAAGCAACAAATACATCTTGTATCTCTTATTCCCCTTATGTCCCTATGCCTACCCACTCCCCAAACTTTCTGTATGTATATACCTGGTGCATAATAGGTACAAAATAAATGCTGACGTTTACTTAAAGAAAAGGTTGTGCTTATTAAGAGGTAAAATATGTGAATAAATCCAGTGACAGAATTTGCTAGGGATATAAGATGGAGACAGGGATGATGGAGTGGCAAATTGTCATCTTTAGGACATTTACCTTTATTCAACAGTAAGTATCAAATGGAAGAAGTTATTTTATTTCCAATGCCAGAGTCCAGTTTTATAACAGCACTGTTGACCATAAGGTTAAAAAAAAGCTTTTTAAAGAAAATGTGTCCTGATTTGAGTGATTTGTAAAATCATCCAGTCATAAAAATAACCAACATCCCTGCTGATTCCACAGTGCATCCCCCAGCAGTTTCTACTTTTCATCTCACTGAGATCAGGAAAACAGATAAATGTCTGCCTAAAGAAAATAATCTCAACTCCTTCCTGCCTCAGACACAAATCTAGAATTAATACAATTTCTATGATGAGAAAATAAAGACGACTTTCCCTTCCACCTGCTATCGGAATTCCTTAAAGTTATCCTTGAGTTCCTTTGGCCCCGGGTTTTAAATTTTATATTTCGCATCTTTTAAAATAGTTTGTTTAAGCCATGTCTAAGACATCACAAGGAAAACTCTTCAGGGTCGAAGCAGTAAGTTTGCAGAAAAAGAAAGATAGCACAGCTTCCTCCCTTATACAGGGAATTTGCTATGTTCCCCATCACATGTGCTGCTGCACCTATTTGCACAAACCCAACAGATCCAAACAAGGCAGCTGCCGTAGGAATGAATACAGGAATCCACAGCACAATGGCCTCACGAGAATACAATCACCTGTTGTTTCTGAGGCTGAAGAACAAGCCTCAGGCCATGATGAGAAAGACCAGAGGTAAAGAAGTAAAGGAGGAGAAAGTTCAATCTGAGAATCGAAACAGTAATTCAGTTCATAAAACGGAGAATCTCTAGACAACTTGGTGTCTAGAGTCGTCTTGGTGCTTGGGTCGTCTATTAGTTTAGGGTACGCCTGTGTAAGGATCGCATCTGCTGTGGAATGAAGTCCGTGCCTTGTGCCAGTGCACATTTGCACAACATATGATGTGGAACGGTCTCGGGAGCCAAGATTCGTTCTGTATCCACCCTGGGGCAGGTTGGTCACTCTCCAGAGTAAACCTCCGTGGGATTAACCACTTATTCCAGTAGAGAGCACTGGATAATTAAAACCAGATCTGTCCCAGACAATTTTGTATGTCTTGCCTGTGGGTGAGGACCCAAAATGGTTCCTTTTCAGTGGGTCAGTTTGGATGAGGTAGAGAAATCTGTTGTTACAGTGTCTGAAGCTGAAGCTATCCCCACTCACAGGTGTGTACCTTATGAGAGGCTCATGCCATTGACAGAGCAAGAGCTCGAGTGCACAGATCAGAGGGGAGTCAGTGTGCACGTGTGGATACAGCAATATCTGTGGCCTTCCTGCTTGCAGGAGGATTATGTGCCCCCTTTTAGCAGTCTGGAGAGAATTGAGGCAGGAGTTGTTTTCAGCAAGCTCTGAATACTGAGGTTTTGGATATGGAAGAATGCCTACTGTTGGAGTGGAATGATCTGAGTTCTTTATAGGATTAGGGTTTCTATGGATTTTTTTCCAAGTGATAGAAATTTTCCTCATATAGTCATTTTCATAGCAACCATCTTTGACCCAATAATTTTCCTCACCCAGTTGCTTCTCCATGTTTACTGAAATCCTTTTCTTTAAAAAAAATAAATTGGGCTGGGCGTGGTGGCGCACGCTTGTAATCCCAGTACTTGGGAGGCGGAGACTGGAGGATCCGGGTTCGTGGCCAGCCTCAACTACTTAGTGAGGCCCCCCGCAACTTCGTGAGACCCGGTTTCAAAATAAAGTATAAAAAATAGGGCTGGGGGTGGAGCTCGGAGGTAGAACGCCTCTGGGTTCAATCCCCGGTACCGCAAAAAATAAAAAATAAAAAAATAAATTGCAAGAAAAAGACTTTTAAAAACTCTTCATATCTTTGTCATTTCTCCTTTTCTTGCACAGCTCCCAAATCATTTTCTCTTTATCCCTAGTTTTATCTCAGCTTATCAGTTTTCTCTGATAACTTGGCCACCCCACTAGTCTAATTGTCTTTGTGATGGTTACATTTGTAGGGACATCAACTTAGTATTATGTGTATTCCTTAAATGTAAGTATTTCTTGTACTTGACTCCACAGTTGGTATTCTTTGTGAAGGTTGGCTGAATGTTTCCATCTGTGAAATCAGAATAGCCATCAAACCTGATGTTAAACATTTTAATAAATTATTGTTGCACACTATTCATACAACTAGAATGTTTAGCTGTCTGGAAATTCTAAATCCTGAGATTCAGAGAGTTTAGGGATTTGTTGAGCTTTCTGTGGAAAATACTGTTGTAAAAACACTTCAGACATTAGAAAATATAACATAGCCTTTTGAAACACAGATAAAGCTACTTCTCCCCAAATAATTTCTACCAGTTAAGCCTCCTAGAGAAACCTTGGAGGTTTTTTCTAAAGACTGATGAAAAAATACTGAATAATTAGAGCTCAGATGGGGAAAATTATGTGCACAAGTGAAAATGCTATTGTTAATTGCATCTACCCATAGTTCTATGTGCCTACTACCTATCTGCACTATACACAATATGTAATAAAGAAGTTGCTTTTAAAATAAAATATAATCATACAAAAGTTTATCTTAAATTGGAGTCAGCACAAATTTCTTGAAACATACACGCTGTCTTCATTTAACAGCACATAGGGAGTTTCCATCTAACCTGCCCTTAATCTACACTCCTGTGTCTGTCAGTCTTCCCTGCAGGACTGTAAACTGTGTGCAGGCAGATTGTCTTGTTTACTGTAGCATTTAGTACTATACCATGGCTTACAATTTTCTCCTTATATATTCAATCATCTCCCAAGTCCTCAGGAGCCTTGGCTAGTTCCTGTGTCCCCTGTACAAGCTAGTGACACTAGTGACAGACTTTGCCTGCACACAGTCGCTTGACCCATAAATGAAGTTGACAACCTTCTTGTGGCAGTGAGCAATGTTTTTTCTTTCCTTCTGGTGGGCTTGGAATACTCATCGCCATCTGGCAATTTTCTTTCCATCTTCCTACAGACACAATAGAGCCCACCCACACCCTTCACAACCCCCTTGGCAAAACCAGAGAGAGCAAGAGCACCCAGTTCCAAGCAAGCAAAAGTGAGGCCTCAGGCTTTTATCTCCCCTAGACCTCTCCTCTGCTGTGAAAATCTACCAAGGGAGGGAAGGTTGCTTAACCTCAACCTGAGAAGAAGGGGGTCCTGAGTGAGTGCCATAGCTCCAGCAGCCTCCACCTAAAACTTGCGAAGCTCCAGGGCTGTTGCCATGGTAACCAGCGAGCCCCTGCCTCTAATGCCTTTGAGGCTGCCTGCCTGATCTGAGGTGAAAATGGCCCCAGGAGCAGACCCCAGGCTGGCAGCTCTTAACTGTGACCCACCTCATAAGCACATATCCAGCTGTAGCCTCTTGGTTGCTGGGGTGAAATAGCCTCTTGATCGCCACAGGAGGAGGCTGATGAATTCTGGCCTCAAAAAAGGTGCTGCTTTTATTTCCCACTTAACAGACAGACCCTCCGACCCCCAACCCTGTCCCTGGGTAAAAGTCCTTTTTAAAAAAATTATTATTCAGCCAGGCGTGGTGGTGCACACTTGTAATCCCAGTACTTGGGAGGCTGAGACAGGAGGATTGCTGGTTCGCAGCCAGCCTCAGCTACTTAGTGAGGCCTTCCACAACTTAGTGAGACCCTGTTTTAAAATAAAAGAATAAAAAATAGGTCTGGGTGTGTAGCTCAGAGGTAGAATGCCCCTGGGTTCAATCCCCAGTACTGCAAATATACATATATATATATAATTGTGTGGTTTATAATGCTGAGCTAATGTAGGAGGTACCAATAATTCCTTGGGGATCTGTTAGTATTTAATGGCTGTAATTGAGTGTTTCAGCTCAAAGGTGCTTGCACCACGCAAGTGGGTGCTGATTTCAATCTTAAAAAGAAGCACCTCCTTGCTACAGGAAAACAGGTGATTGACAGTATCCACGAGACCCACAAAGATCGGACCTATTTAACTCTTCTGGCAACCCAAAGGCAGAGATGGAGCCATTTCAGAGGTAAGCTAAAAAAAAAATAATAAAACTCACTGTCTCGGGGGCACAATATGAATCTTGAACAAATTCCCACTTATTCAACTCCCCCGCCCAAAAGAGAAGCAAGGAACCAAGAACCAATACACATTTGCATGGTATCAGAGGAGCTGGCTTCTAGTCAAGGATCCCAGAGCTCCTGTACCAATCTCTTCACCCGCCTGGACTGTGATGTCTTCCATACAGAGATGTTCACGGGACCATGGAAAAGACCCTGTTCAGCTTGACAGTGTCCTTCAAGAGCAGACCCTGTCAGGTCTGGGCCAGTTTCTGCAACCATGATGATGGTTTCTGAATGTTTGTTATGAAAATGAATGGTTGAATATCGTCTTGACTTTTCTCTCCGTAGAGATTTTCTTCATCCTCACATGGGTCTCGATTTAGGGAAGGAAGGAAGCTTGATGAAATGAGAGAGAAGGAAACCAGTGATGAGATACTCTTCCTGAGAGGAATGGCTTGGACTTTCTCTGACCTCCTGTGTTTTCCCTCTTCATACCTGGCAGAACCAAGTGGATTCAGGATGTCATCCAGATTTGAAGAATAAGCCCACCCTCAAATTTTCATGGAGTCCAAAGACCTACTCACCCCCAATTAGCCTTTCCCAGTGGGGTGGTGGCTTTTATTTTTCATTTTCTAGGGTATTTGCCACTGGCTATCACATTTTATCTTTTCGTCTTTCTTCTGAGGAATATACTTTACACATGAATTCAGACTTGTCTATTTAGATCTTGAAAATCACTTTTTTTTTTTTTTGCAGTACCGGGGATTGAACCCAGGGACGTTCTACCTCCGAGTTACACCTCTGGCCCTATTTTTTTATCCTTTATTTTGAAACCAGGTCTCACGAAGTTGCAGAGGGCCTCACTAAGTAGCTGAGGCTGGTGGCGAACCCGGATCCTCTGGTCTCTGCCTCCCAAGTACTGGGATTACAAGCGTGCGCCACCACGCCTGGCTTGAAAATCACTTTTTAAGGTAATCTGGAGAGTTATTTGTGTCTCATTTTACTAGAGAGGAATACAGAGAGTTTGACTTTGGTCCACGCTCACTCTCCCACTGTACTGGAAGCCACCACACAGGGATTCAGAGCATGATGGGCTCTTTCAACAGACAGCAGGTAGAACCGTAGCTCTGCCAGTAGGCAGCTCTGTGAAACCTCTGTGCCTTAGTAGCCTCATCCATTAAACCAGAACAAGAATGGGGCTCGCCTCACAGAGATGAGGCAGGAAAGGGGGCTATATTAGTTAAGGCATTTAAGGCCAACTTCTAGCACATGGTACACAATATACATTTGTCATTTATTATTGGCAAAGCCAGGACTAGAAGTCGGGTCTTCCAGCTCCCAGCTTAGTGATGCTTCTGCTATCCTACACCAATATTATCCTTAATACACAGAGGGGAACCCAGGCCTTCAGTGTCACAGTGAAAAACTCACCCAGGCTCTTTCTGCTCAGCAAGTTAGCACCAAGGTCTCCTGGCACTCCATTCATGTAAACCATGCTGCTTTCCATGGCCCTGGACAGGCTGTCAACCCTCTGAAGTTTTAAAAATGTATAAGCCCAGCAATGTCTTCCAATATTACTGTCATCCCAAAAGCAGATTCTCCCACTTCTCTGGAGAAAGGGCCTTCTACCCCTTTGGTTTTAGGAGAAAAAAAGGCTTTGGGTGACATGACTCATTGTTATGGGCATGTGCTTATTATTACCTCCAGACCTCTCCTCAGAGGATATACCACTGGGATTATTCTGAATACCAGACTCTGAATATTTAACCATTTACAATCCCCTGAGTACACGTCTTCTTTACATACCTTCATTATTTACTTCAAGAGAATACAGACTATGTTGTATGTTGGTTTCTACTCTCTGTTGCACTTAACAAAATGCTCAGAAAATAGTAAGTACAGAAATATTTCTGAATTCATGAACAGATTGACTGTGAAGGACTGCTGACCTCTCAGTGTGATTAATAGCAATCCCTACCTCTTAGCTGCAATTTCAGGGTGAGCAAACAATTTACCTAGATGCACTCAGCACCCAAGTGCCTGGTCAAGGGGAGACATTTCAGGAGTTGAACGTGCAAGAGGGGGGATCTGGGCTCACACCAGATCATCTGCTACAAAGCCTCAAAACCTGACCCAAGCCCTGTGTCAACCTGCACACTGTGTACACACAAAGACAGGCCTGAACGAGGTGAACTCTCTCACCAGTCTCTACCCCATGTAGTGCGCCGGAACTGAACATGACCTTGTTCTATGATTACAAACAAGTCAAAGTCATCTGCCAGGGTCACTTGGCACCAAAGCCCAGTGACAGAAGGGGTTCTGCTTAAAGGGCAGCCAGCTCAAATCCAGGCATTAAAATAACCTGAATGGTGTCGTTTTCTGATCAAATTCCTTTCCCTGTCGGGTTTGTGATTTTTGAGCCTGAGAATGTCCCTCATGGCTCAAGCTTCTCTGCTGTCACACTGGTCTCAGGTCTGGAATGTGAGCACTGGCCGTTGAGGTCTGATGTAACTATGTCATAATCCCAAAATGGAAAGACATTATCTCATAGACCGTGGCAGCAGGCGGGCACCAGCCTGCTGCTAGCAGGCATGGCCCAGAATCGGTCCTGGGAGTATTCCACACCAGGGGCTCTCGGTGGATGGACGGTCTACAGCTCCAGACTCCAAGCCATGCTCTAGTAAGTTGGGGTCTTGCACATCCTTTCACCCCCAGGAGCAGAGACAGGCATATACAGGCTGGATGGAGACAGGCTCACTTCTGCACCAGTCATGTTGTTGACAGGTCATTACTGGCCATGAGGTTCTTGCAGCACCTGAGGGAAGAAGGCAGAGGCAGCAGTTCACATGAGAAAACACTGTGCTCAGGCAGGGTCCAGCCTCCATCCTTTCCTTGCACATCCTGGGGGCAGGATTGTCTTACCTGAGGGTAGATGGTTCTTCAACTTGGAGAGGACAGGCTCTCCAGCGGAGCTCATTAACCTCTCCTAGAGTAACAGCATGATGGAGTCCTGACCATTTTATCAGGAAAGATAATCTGGATTAAGAGAACCTCTTTCCTATTCTTGGAAAGAGGTCAGGCCACTTCCTTCCTCCTTGGTCAGCCTGTTCCCACCTCTTGCTTCCCGTTGCTCTACTGTGAGACGCGTTAGTTCCAAACAATTCATTTGTCGATCAGGCCATACCCACCTCTCGCCCTGCTCACCCGTCCTGAACCAGAGAGTCCAACTCTTCTCAGTTTGCCAGGCCCTATCTTCAAGATCCAGATTAAACACCCCTGCTGAGCTGGGCATATCTAACTGCCCACCCTCCATCTCCAGAGGTTTTTACACTAGTGTCTGCACATGCTTTTTTTGCGGTGCTGAGGGTGGAACCCAGGGCCTGGCATGTTCTAGGCAAGAGCTCTACCACTGAGCTGCATGCCCAGACCCTGCACATGCATCTGATGCTTGGCACACACCTCCATCCGCCATTGGTTACCACCTCTCACATAGATTAGTGCCCACACTTAAGAGAACCAGTGCCAAATGGGGATCTTGGGACTCTCAGAGCCTTGCTCACATCAACTCTTGGGGATGCTCCTGCACTGTGCTAACTCTAGTGGCTTCTCAGAATCCAAGCCTAAGACTGCATCCAGGACATTGCCTCATCTCCCAACTCTCCCCAGTCTCCTTGTCTTCCTCAAGCACAGCAAGTGCATTCCTGAATCAGACCTGCACACTCGCTCCCTCCTATGCCTGCAGTGGTCTTCCCCAGATGTCCACAATGGCTCACACCCCCACTCCATTGTCTCTGTCTAAGTGCCACCTTCTCAGAGACCACCTTCCTGACCACTCTCTCTAAACAATAGCATTCCTTACTCATAATCCCTGTCCTACTTGATTTTTCTCCCTAGCACTTACTAACTGTTTTACATGATAATAAATTATATTCAAATACATTACATTATACTGTGTTCTGTACATTTTTTAATTGAAAAGTAAAACTTGCATATATTTGTGGGATACAACATGATGTTTTGATACATGTGTACATTGTGAACTGGCTAAATTAAGCTATTTAACATGCATTATCTTCACATAGTTACTACATTGTGGTGAAAACACTTAAAATCTATTCTCTGTGCCATTTTCAAATATACAATATATTATTACCTGCAGCCACCATGTTGTTTGATAAATATCTTGAACTTACTCATTCAATATAACTAAATCCGGTGTCCTTTGACCAACATCTCCCCGATCCTCCAACCCCTTAGCCCCGGGGAACCACCATCTCTACTCTCTGTTTCCATGAGTTTGACTTTTTTAGATTCCACACATAAGCGAGGTCACACTTTATTTGGCTTTCTCTGCCTGGTTTATTTCACTTAGCATAACGTCCTCAAACTACACTATCTATTTTTACATATTCTGTGCAACCCCTATAAGAATGAATATCCCAAGGGCATGGCCTTGCTTTATTTACAGCTTGTCTTACAGCTCTGCCTCCAGGACCAGGAGCACTGTAGGAACCCACTCTTTGTTGAGTGAGTGGATGAGGGTATGAACAAACAGATGGACATTTCTCTGTAAAGTGAGGACCACTCAGTGTGACAATGCGACGTGCACCCAATCACAGTATGATAAAAGGCTTCTTTGCAAAGGACCAAAACTACAAAGGACCTTGAAAGTAGGTCAACACCTTGATCATACAAAGTAGGAATCCCAGTCACAGAGAGGTGGAAAAAAGAAGAAAATGAACACTTGGAAAGGCACTATCTTTAACTTCTAACAGTAAACTGTCCCTAGAGCATGATCCGATGTGGCAATTCACCTGGCTCGATTCTGAATTATCAATTTTCTAAGAGTTTTGCATTATAATACTTTTTATTATAATCAAAATAAAAATCAAAATAAACCAGAGAATAAGGCCAATAGCATAGGATTTCACCCCTTCATATCTCCAAGTGTTTTGAGAGGCATACTGATTTGGGCCAGTGTCCATTTAGTAACTTAGTTCTGAGCAAATACTGTTGGGACATTTATCTTCATTTTTCCCATTCTTTGTGCATTAGGCAAGACCCTGAAAAACTCTCTTCGTTTTCAATAAAGAAGAAACCCAAGCACATGCACAATGCTAAACTACAATTTGAACTCCAGGTCTTCGTGCGGCCTTCCAGGGCAGCTGGAACATGCTGATGGGCCCGTGGCAGGTGCACAGGACTCAGTACACCACCTAGAATGGCTCAGCCACACTGCCAGTAGCCATCAGAAGATGTTCTTGATGCTGTTGCTGCTGCTGCTGCTGTTTTTAACATTCCAAAGGGTTCCAGAAAAGTCCTACCCAGTCAAAAGCCTTCTCTCCTGGTTGGCTTTCAAGGGTAACCGCCTCATGCTCTCCTCGTAAGATTGTGTTTGACAGCAGTGAAAACCAACAGTTTAACAGCAGTCATTTCTTGGCAGGACAGATTGGTATGAGACTTGTCCCAAAACAAAATAAGCCTTTCAGGGAAGTGTATTTCAAGTTGAGCTCACGTTCCCAAGACACTGAGATTCTTACACGGCTGACACAGGAGCCGGGACTGGAGCCCAGCCAGGGACACCCAATGATTGCCAATAACACGGCAGAGCCCAGGGAAGACTCGGGGCTGACTGGCTCATACGGGGGACTGGAAATGCCACTGAACTCCCGGGGAAAGGCCTTTTACACTGCAGCCTGCTCTTCTTAAACTTCCTCATCCATGCCTTCAGCCCTGGAAGTGGGGAGTATGGGTCAGAATAACACCCCCAGTTCCTGTCCCTCTGCCTCTCTTCCCTCCCAGGTTCCTTTCCATCACTGCCAGCCATTTTCACTGCCGTATTTGCCACCTAGAGGAACATTCTGGACACTTTTTCCCCCAGGGAGTATGGCATTCCACCTGTGCTTGGCAACTCATTCCATCTACGCCTCTGATTCTCTGCACCTGAGTTATTACAAAGTCTTGATTTCCAGGCTCGCTTCCCCTACACAGGCCCAGGGAATCACTCAGACATCAGAGGTGGGAGTGCCTAGGAACATCACCATTACCTGTGACCTGGGGATAACTGAGTGACTTCTGCACCTCTTCAGAAAGTCCACAAGAAGGCGCCCAAGATCGCCCAAATCAGGCCACACGCAGTGGCATCTGAGCCAGGAGGTGGCGCTGTTGCCTTAACCATGGAGAAGGCGTGACAGTGGATACCCAGGCTGGGAACAAATGGCATCCCTAAGTGGAGACCAGGAGAAGATGCTGCGCCTGTCCCAGCAAACCTCTCCACCCACTCTGGGAAGCCAAGCGGAGCTCCAAGTGCACAGAGAGAAGAGCCACCTTGACCGGATAGAAAAGCTCTAGAGCTCTTGGGCTCTGGTTTTGGCCACACTGCTACTCTGCCAGGAGGCTGCCAAGGAAATCATTCCTTCTTTTCCTCCCGCAATTTCCTCCACCTTCCATGCATTCAACATAAATGACCAGTATAATCTATAGTGCCAGATGGACTTAAGATTCGGGGATGGAAATGGCAAAGCTCCTGCCCTGGATGAACCCATCATCTGTGGGATGGGGAGGGTGGGAAGGCATGTGATCAGGAGGTCATGGTGTGAGGAGAGACAGGCACACACAAGCAGCCAGGAGAAGGGCATCCCCCACCTGGGTGGGCTGCAGAGGGCAGAGGAGTAAAGGCTTCCTGGTGGTGCTAGGCGGGGTTTGCAAAGCTGAGCAAAAGTCACCCTGAAAAAGGAGATTTGGAAAGGGCATTCAAAGCAGGGGGACAAGGAGGCAGGCTGGCATGGTAGGCAGCTAGGTTCTCATGCAAGTGAGTAGAGGTAAGAGATGGAGCTGGTCAGGACACAGGGGCTAGAGGGGCTGGGGATGCAGGCCATGTGCGGACGCTCACCAACAAGTTTTTTTGGTCAATACTCTTTTTTTCTTTTTTTTTTTTTTTGGTACTGGGGATTGAACCCAGAGGCATTCTACCTCTGAGTTACACCCCAGTCCTATTTTTTTTTTTTTACTTTGAAACAGGGTCTCACTAAGTTGCTAAAGACCTTGCTAAGTTGGTGAGGCTGACCTTGAACCTGCGATCCTCCTGTCTCGGCCTTCAACATTCTTTATAGAATTACAAAGGCCAGTGGTGTTCCTAGCATGTATATTCACTTGTGGGTGTGTAAATCTGTCCCCATGTGGACATACATAGGTAATCCCCACGGGTGAAGGAGAAGCAAGGGAGACATGGGAGCCATGTCCACTCTCCTCGGGCGACCTTGCCTTGGCGTCATCACTAGGCACTATTTTCCTCTCTCTTTCCTGACCAAGAAACACAGCAAACTCGTTATGATATTGGCGTGGTAAGATCTAAAATTGAAGAGCAACCATATATTTACTTGGTCAGGTCAATATGCACATTACTTCTGCAAGATAGTCACCAGTTTCTAAAGGCACTATTGTCATTTGTTCATCAAAACCAGGGTGCGCACCCACTTTCTAGAGAGGAGAAACATGAGACTCAGAGAGTTTAGGTGTCTTCCCAGTGTCACCTGGCTGAGTGAGAGGTGGTGCTGCCGTGTCACCTGGCTGCACAGGCCCCGCCACTCTCTCGGTCTTTAAGGAGTTTACTGCATCACTGGAGAAGGAAAACAGAGCCTCACTCCTACCCAGCATGTTCATTCACCCATTCTGTGAAACTCGCTGAGCCGCGTGACTGACAGGCTCTAAAGATAGAGGACGAGTCAGGTGTGGTTGGGGCACACCTGTAATCCTAGTAGTTGGGAGGCTGAGACAGGAGTATTGAAGGTTCCAGGCTAGCCTCAGCAACTTAGTGAGATCCTCAGAAACTTAGCAAGACCCTGTTTCATTCATTAAAAATGAATAAATAAAATAGGGTTGGGAGCATAGCCCAGAGATAGAATGACCCTGGGTTCAATCTCCCGTACCACAAAAAAAAAAAAAAAAAAAAAAAAGACAGGGATCTGCATCACACACAGGGTGCCATGGTTCACAGAGAAAGGGAGAGCCGCTGGTGGCTGGCCTCAGTATTCATTCTAAAATCCCTTAAAATCCCTGCCATCCCTGTGTGAGCACCAATGGCCATCGATGGAGCACACGGTGCTTTATGAGTTCTAACGAGACAGGGCAACAGACCTTTATTCTTACAATACTAGAAATTGAAAGTCCAAGATCAAGATGCCAGAAGGTTCAGTATCTGAAGGGGGTTCGTTTCCTCCTAGACAGCTGTCTTCTCACCGTGTCCTCACATGACAGAAAAGACAAACAAACTCCCAAGGCTGTTTTATAAGTGCACTAATCCCACCCGTGAGGGCTCCGCCCTCTTGATCTAGCCACCTCCTCCAGGACCCACCCACTAATACCATCCTTGGGGGTGAAGATTGCAACATATGAGTTTGGGGGAGACATAAACATTCAGACCACAACATAGGAGGGATTCTCCATGTACTGCCTACAAGTTTACTTACCAGGGTGCCATGGCTAGAACAGTCGAAGGCTTGGCTGGCGTGCGAGGAGATGTGGCAGGGAGGGCCAGCCAAGAGTGTCTGTGACTCGGTGCACCAGGGTTCAGATGGCATCTTTCCCAGACGCTGGCTCCCCACACACAAAGCGGCCCGAAGTTTCATTTTTGAACGTTTCTGCAACAGAGGTCCCTTGCCAGTGTATTGAAGTTTATTGGAGAGAATGTTTTTAATCAACAAAGTGTTCTGAAGTGGTGTGCAAAGTCCCAGGAAGGAATGAAACCCGCCAGTGAGGCAGAGAGAAGTGGAAGTCTAACAAAGACAAATGAAGGGTCCTATACTCAACTTCACCAGAAAGAAGCTGGACCTAGTAAAGAGACTGATGTGGGCAGATCATGAAAAATCACCCAGCAGTTCCTGAGAACAGAGAAAATGACATGCAAATGGTCCGCAAAATAACATGTAAATTAGCTTCAGATTTTCCCAGAGTCTTTGCGTTGGGAGAGTCTAGAGACCATCTCTCCAAAGCTCATCATCAGTGATGATAATTCTAAGTCCCAGAGAGAGGAGGCCACTTGCTCCGATAGAGATAGCTTAACACTGAGGGCTCTTGACCTGTCTGGCTCTGGTTTCTGTTGGTTTGTGCAAATTAACTCATTTAATCCTCCTGAAAATTGCATGAACAAAGACACTTTCCTTCACATTTACACATTTACAGATGGGGAAGTGGACGCTTAGAGAGGTTAAGTAACTTGCCCCAAAGCTGAGATTGAAACCCAGGCAGTCCAGCCCCCGGCCCATCCTCATCATGACTTTGTATTGCCAGCTCCAAGAACTCAGCACCCATGGAACCCAGCAGCAGGAGCAAGGCCCAGACCCACCACTCCAGCTTCTGTTTCCTATTCTTTCTATCATTCTACTCTTTCCTCAAATAGTTCCAGAAAGTGTTCCCTCAGAGTGGTGGCCCATGCTGGTCCTGGTATCTAGAATGCTCCTCTCTTTGAACTACATAGAGCTGCTCTTTCTCAATTACTTTTCTGAACTCCCCAGATAAAATAGCAACACCTTCCACTCTGCGGCTGTGGCATGTCTTACCCTGGACTCTGTATTATTCACTGATAATCTCAAATCCACTGGTTTTTTTTTTTTTTTGCGGTACCGGGGATTGAACCCAGGGGCGTTCTACCTCCGCGCTACACCCCCGGCCCTATTTTTTTTATACTTTATTTTGAAACCGGGTCTCACGAAGTTGCGGAGGGCCTCACTAGGTAGAGAGAGAGAGAGAGACAGGGAGAGAGAGAGAGAGAGAGAGAGAGAGCAAGCTGAGGCTGGCCGCAAACCCGGATCCTCCGGTCTCCGCCTCCCAAAGTACTGGGATTACAAGCGTGCGTCACCACGCCCGGCTCTCATATCCACTGTTCTATCGCTATATATTCACTGATTTGTTGTCGTTTGTTTGTTTAATGTCCTCTCCTACTAAAATGCAAGCTCCATGAAAGCAAATGTCTTCTTCAATGGTAATATTTCCAGTGCCTGGCACAGATAGGCATGCAGTAAACATTTAATGAATACGTAAAAGAATAAATAAACAAACGGGCAATCCATAAATGCATTCACATGCAAAGGGAAAGAACTCAGACACTATGTGGCAAGTACTGAAAGTCCTTCCTGGTCGCGTATTACTGAAATGCTACTTGAACATTCAAATCCACTTCATGTCCTAACTCCTCCTAGGAACCTCCTGAATCGTCCCACCATCTGGCTGAGATTCCTTCCTTGAAATTTAAAGACATGTCTCCAGGAATCTTCTATTAAGCTGTAGGCACTTCTGAAAGGGAGACTATAACATATAAATTACTTATTAGCCAGTAACACTTCAGAACACATTAAAATACTACATATACAATGCTTTATGGATAACAGATCCAAACTCAAATGCAGTTAGCATGGCGCGCACACATAGAGCATACCAGTCATAGTGCTAAGTACTTTACACACTGTAGAAATCACCATATATTCCCGGCTCTCCGCCTTCCTGGTACTCATGAGGATTGTACTTCCCAGACCCACGTGGTTGGTGGCCCCATGTGACTAGTTCTAGCCAATCAGATGCAAAAAGCCTTGCTACCCACCTAGAGTGCTAATGTGTCACCCTTTCCAGCTCTCTTCCTTTTGGCTCAGCCAGCTGGCAGTCTTGGAGGTAGTAGCTGCTCCATCAGCCTGAATCCCTGAGTGACGATGATGAGCACAGCCCCAGTCTCACCCCAGCTGCACTGCACAGCGACCTTTTGAGGCAGCCTGTGTTGTCAGTGTTCTACCAATAAAGTAGCAGGCTCCTAGATGTGGAACCATTTGACCAGGGTCACACATCTGGTGAGTGACAGAGCCAGGAGCAGAACCCAGGTATGTTTAATGGTAGAACCTGTAACTTTGACCTACTTGTTCCCTTTCTTAATTTGTTTCTCTTTCTTTTTGGTACTGGGGATTGAACCCAGGGGTGTTCTACCTCTTGCTACTCCCCCAGCCCCATTTTATTTTGAAACAGGTTCTCACTAAGTTGCTGCAGTCTTCACTAAGTTGCTGAGACTGGCCTCAAATCTGTGATCCCCCTGTCTCAGCCTCTCAAGTACTGGGATAACAAGCATGTGCCACCATGCCTGACTCCCTTTCTTAAATCCTATTGAATAAAAATAAGTAGGAAAATGAGAATCCCAGTTCCTTCCTGGGAAATAGGAGCTATGCAAGGGCATCACAGGTTTGGGCTCTCGGGGTCAAGTGGCATCAATAGGACACTGGGACCCCAGGGAAAGGGTTATATGAGTAGATGGCATAAGGGAGAAACCACTGACAACATGGACAAGCAAACAGTTCGTGCCTCTGCTCATTGGAAAGGTAGAATCCTTGGTCTTTGGTTTGATCTTTCTCCCTGCACACTCATCCACCAGAGGTCACAACTAAGTAGTGAGCTCTTTACTGGGTGCTGGGCACCGCCCTGAGGATGGTGGTGAAGCCAACACACACAGCCCCTGCCTTCAAGGACACACAGGTTGTCCAGGTGACTGCCCCTCCTACTCCTCCTACAGGAGATGGTCATCACAGCTGAGATGACGGCAGCTGCTTTATCTGCAGGTTACTGGTCAATGACCTCGAGCCAGAGGACCCCAGACCAGATCCCAGCCCCGCCAGCAACCACTGGGCTCATCGGCACAACCACTCCTCATCTGCCCGAAGCTCTATTTGTTCATACGGTTGTTCCAAATGTGTCAAGATGGGAAAATGCATCTGAAAATATAATATATAGATATGGTTTTGTAAGAGTGACATGGGGGATTGAGATTAAGAGACCCCCCCCATTTCTACACTCATTTGGTTTTTAAAAGAGGGAAGGTATAAATGTATTTCCACCAACATTGAGATTCATTTAGAGGAAGAGGCAGGAGGTCAAACACTGACAGAGAGCTGCTATGAACACTGTAACCGAACCGAATTCTTATGGCCTGATGACTTTTGAAAATAAACTGCCGGGTGTATGTGATCACACCTCCTTACTCTACCACATTAGCTAATGTGGGTGAAGCTCTCAGAGTGCTTCTGAAGGAAGCAACATAATTATTATCGTACAGTTAGATATTTCCCTCTTGAGATGCTAAATGGACTCATCTAATGTCTGGTCGGCCGGTTCCTACACTCCAGCTTCCAAAACCCAGGAGCAAATTCTCTAGATCAGATGGGCTCTTCTGCTTTCTCAGAAAGAGTTAGCAGGTACCTGGTGCCAAAGAAAAAGAGACAGGAAAGGAGGAGGAAGTCGGAAAAAAGAGAGAGGCCAGAAAGAGAAGGCAAAGATAAGAGGAAAAGGTAATAACATAGTTCAATTCTTTATTTCTGGTTCAGGACTCATAGAAGCATCATATCTGTTTAGAAGAGCAAATGAGGTGTAACCAGTTACAGAAAGCAGATATCGAAGTTCTCACTGTAAGTAGCCCATAAGAAGCAAACATATTGCTATGACAGAAAAGGTACTGTGAAGAGAAAAAGGACACTCTATAGAACAGATCATTATGATAAAAATGGCAAAGGTCAAACCATCCTCGTGCTTGGCATATATCTTCCCTGCTCTAGGGTGCTCAGCCATCGAAGTTCACTTGGGACTGTTTGAGCTTAGCAGTAAAAGTACTGGATTGCCTGAAACCCCTCAGTCCCAGGCAAATCAGGGTAACTGGTCACCCTGCCTCTGCCTGAAATGCCCTCTTCCCAGGCCTCGTCTCTCACCTTATCTCTTGGAGAGGGTGGGAAACCGAGGCTTCCAACAGTCTCCTCCAAACTTTCCATGCTACCATGAAGCTTCCCATAATCCCTTGGGCACAACACGCTCTTATCCCATGTCCCCACACACCTTTTCCATCATTCAGCAACAGCGCTTCATGACTGTATTGCCATTACTTGTTTACCGCTAAAACCTGTTTCTCTCTAATAGAGAGAAAACTCCTTGAAGTTAGTAATCATCTCTTATTTGTGTTTGGACCTCTGGTATCCAAGTAAATAACTCTCTGTTGATTATATGAATGAAAAAGTGCAGGAACAAAGGAAGTTGGAGAAATCCACATTTTATTCACCTCTAAGTATCAACATATTACTTGAGCTATTCCCATCTATACCAATCCACATAGATATGATAGAAAATTCTGGAAGTCTATAGCAGACATAGAAAAAACAGGAATCCGTGGATGGCAAAAGACTCCCTGTCAAAATTTTTCACCTATTACTAATATGGTACCTAAAGTTTCCATGCTAAACATCTATTCCTTTGGGTTAAAATGAATTTCTCCTCTTGCCAAGGACCTGCCCAAACTGCTGAATAAATTATTATTATTATTATTATTATTATTATTATTATGTGTGGTACTAAGGATTGAAACCAGGGACATTCTACCTCCAAGCTACACCCCCAGCCCTATTTTATTTTTATTGTGAAACAGGGTCTCACTAGGTTGATGAGAGTCTCACTACTTGTTGAGGCTGTCCTCAAACCTGCGATCCTCCTGTCTCAGCCACCCAAGTACTTGGATTACAGGTGTGCACTACCATACTCAGCCAAATATTGTTTTTAAATTCACCCACGTGACTGGCCTAATAATGCATAACAATCACTCTAACATCAAGGTCTTGCTCAAACAGCCCAGAGTACGTAGCAGCACAGGAACAGCCATATCTCTTATGAATACCTCAATTATGAGGAGTAAAATGTTCTCCAGGACATTCTACCTAGAAGTGACTTGTCCCAGAAGAAATCAAACAGAAGTTTTGTCATTATTTTGGGGCTCGGGGGAGGATGGAGTTCCATCTTCCCATGAAGACCACATTGATAAGAATCTGTTGCTGTGCTCAGTAGAATCCTGCACCTGAGTCTGCCACAGACTTGGGAGCTAAATGGTTTCCCTAAGTTTGGATTTATGCTGTTCTTTCAGAAGTGTGTTCTCTTCTGAGAGTCTAGGGAAGGTGGAGGGGTGGGAGCCATACTGGGCAGCTTAATGAAGAGAGGCAGCTGTGGACCTACGGAAGTGTCAGCAATGGAAAACTGGAGACCATGAGCCCAGGAGTGGAAGACAGAACAACCAGAGGGAAAGGTAAGGCATAAGAACGCAAAGACAGACCTCTGCAGGACAAATATCCAGAGTCACAAAGATATTACAGTGGCCCCGAGCAAAGAGGAGAAGCAACATGAGAAAGTGTTTGGAGACTCTGCCCTGTCATTGACTAATTTGTTAGGGACTTCCCGAATGATTTTAAACAGGAACAATATGGGAAAGCGGCAGAACGAACTTCAAAGCTCCACTCACCTGGAGGCCCAAGGTGCAGAGGGGCTGGGGGAACTGAGGGTACAGTACAGGAACCAGGCGGAGCCTGACTCAGGCTACAGTGACAACTCACTGGACATGGACTGTGGGCCAGTGAGCAGAGGGCCCATGACCTACAGATCCCCGCTGTTTGTGTGCTGATAATCTGGCTGACCTTGAACAGGCGCTACAGGAGAGGAGACTAGTTTTCTCTGGGGTGTAAATCTCATATGTGACAATGTGCCAGAGACATGGAGCTGACAGGTGTGCTATCAGATGATCCGTGATGAGCTCTGCAGCCATGCAGCTCTGTCACTTACTCCTCTATGATGGGGGTCAGCCACTGGACTCCAGAGAGTCTCAGTTACCTGTGAATAAAAGAAGGACCATTCCTCTCCCCTGCAGTTCTGAGAGGCATCAATGAATGATGAGAGTAAAATCCACCTAAGTCCAGCATAGAACTCAACTGTGGTGGGTACTTAGGTCAATTCCTTTCTTCCCAGGAGAGAAGTGGGTTTCACAAAAACACTGAATCTTTTGCTGATTCCTCTGCCCATGCAGGCGGCTGTCTTTTCATCATAGTCTCTTCTGGTCAACCCAACTCCTTGACTCCACGATACAGAGACTAGCCAGTGGCCAGTCCTCTAGTCATTGATCTGTCCAGCAGCCAGCGTGCTTGTAGTGACCCATAAATCAAAACTCTGAACAAATAATAATAAGTGCTGGAGAAAACGTGGGGAAGTAGGAACTCTGATACATTGTTGGTGGAATTGCAAAGTAGTGCATTCACTTTGGAGATCAGTGTGGAGGATCCTCAGAAGAATGGGAATGAACCTACCATATGACCCAGCTATACCACTCCTGGGTATCTACCCAAAGGAATTGAAATCAGATCACCATAGTAACACATGCATATCTATGCTTATAGCCACACAATTCTTAATTGCCAAACTATGGAACCAGTCTAGATGTCCATAGACAGATGAATGGATTATAAAATTATGGGATATACACACAATAGAATTCTACTCAGCCATAAAGAAGAACAAAATTATGCCATTTGCAGGGAAATGGATGGAACTGGAGAATATTATGCTGAGTGAGATTAGTCAATCACAAAAAGTGAAAAGTCAGATGTTTCCCCTCATATGTGGAAGCTAGGGAGAGATTGGGATATAGGAGGGACTCCAGACAAAGGAGGAGAAACCCAAGGGGAGTGATGGAGGG
>PVJS01002711.1:0-81858 GCA_004027185.1 Glis glis
TGTGGGTGATGCATGCGGGAGGGTGGGGTGCGGGGATAGGGAGTTGCATGCGTTAGTGTGGGGTGCGGGGATGGGGAGATGGGTGCGGGAGAAGTAGGGTTGCGAGGATGGGGAGATGCATGCGGGAATGGGGGAGATGGGGAAGCTGGGTGCGGGAGCGTGGAGGCGCGGGGATCCGGGAGATGCTGGGAGTAGGGTTCCAGAACCAGCCTGAGAGGTGTGGCGCGCGGGGTGAGTACCCGGCGTTTTGAGTGCCTGGGGCGGGATAGACCCCACGAGGTGGCTGGGAAGGAAGACTGGTGCTCTAGCAGGAAAGGCTTAGCAAAGAGAAAGCGATTTTGGCGCGAGACTGGAGGAGAGTCCCGGAAGTAGGGGTGGAGTTGAGAGCGAGGTCGGAGCGCTGCGTTGGCGCGTGAGGCGGGGACTGGGCTAGCCTAAAGGTGTGGATGCCGAGGGCAGGGAAAGAAATTTAACCCCTGGGATGCAAACTGCAGCTGGCTAGAAACCTTCTTCCATTGAAGTTTAAATTGGAACTGGGCTTAAAGACACTAGGTGATCCACCAAAAGAAGATAGTTTTGCTTTAGTGTGCTATTGTTAAAGAGGTGGATGTTGGTTTATCCTCCCCCCCCCGCCCCTTTTGAGATGTAAAGACAAGAAATGCAAACCTTTAGGGTACCCTAGGATGACTTTGACCCTTGAATTCACGTGTGTGCCCATCATTCCAACAGTGCCTGCCCCTTTTGTTTTCTACTCTTGCTTTATATTCTCCTAGCAAGTATGTGCGAGCCTGTCATTTTTCCCCACTGTAGCATACTTGTTTAGAAAACTCTGGAAGAATATTTGCTTTTATTTTTGCCTTGTTCACATACAGATTTTTTTATGTAGGGAAAATCGCAGTTACAGTAAGGTCCTTATTTGGAATTCTGTTCGGGTAAAATCAGGTGATTTTTAAAGTCACCTCTTGGGTGTCCTTGGATATGAGAGTAGATGTGAACAACCCAAACCAAATGAACTTTTGGTTTTGAAATGTAGAGTTTTGCCTGGCACAGTGGTATACACCTGTAATCCCAGTCACTAGGGAGGCTGGAGCAGAAGGATCTAGAAGTTGATGCCAGCCCCAGCAACATAGCAAAACCCTGTCTCAAAACAAAAGTGTAGAATATTGTTGTGTTTTGTTGTTGTTGTTTTTACTTAAAGATAATGGCACTTTGATGCCCTGGGCATTCAGTTCCCCAAAGCACATAGAAAAGTAGAGTTAACAGCTGTGCTAACTCCTTATTTAACCAGACATCTTTGTACAGTTCTTCAGTGACTGTTAGAAAGTGCTCATGAGGCAGGAACATAGAATTTATGATTTCTCTGAAAGGAATTTTATGTGTATGGAATTGTCTACGGTTTTATATTTTACTCCACTTGGGTTTGTATTTTGTAGATTTTCCAGCACACCTTGTTTCCAAAAGAAAAATTACTAAGAAGTAGGGGACTAAAGCATAACTTATTACAGAGGGAACCGAGCTGTCAACATTCCTTTAAAACAAATGTAACTCTTTCACTTGTTCTACACTTGGAACTGTCATTGATAACCAAGCAAACAAAGTTGAATTATAATTATTTCACAGTAAATCTTGATGATATAGAATTCAGCAAATGGGTCTAGAGCAAAAAACCCTTAACTGCAAAGATAAAGTTCTCAAGTAACTATCAATAGGAAATGTGAAAAATTAGCTGAAACATCTCTGAGATCATTTTTCCATGTGAAAATAAATGAGACCTCTAAAGAGTAATTGTTTGCCTTTCATTAAAAAGCCAAGATTTATTGAAAAAGTGAAAGGAAACTTGATATACAGAGAATAATTAGAAGCATTTAGCAAGCTGTATGTGGACAGCAGAGAAGAACTCCAGGGATAAAATAATGGCAAATAGAGCAGCTGTGTGGTTCTAGGTTGAAACTGCCATTAGTGTGTCGGAGGGGGAAAGGGGACAGGGTTAGTAGCCACCTGAACACAGTCCCTGTGTGCTGTATAGACACTATTTAATATTTTCTAATGCCTTGGAAATAATACAAAGAAAGCACTGGAAAGACAAGTGTGGGGGTGGAACAGTTGTCTGTCTAAAATCCCTGCTGGTTAGTTTGTTCATTTAACTAGTATTTATTGAGCACTTAACAGTGATTGGGCACTGTGCTAGATGCTGCTGATAGAAAGATGATTGGCTTCTTCTGAGATCTTGATCTAGCTCAAAGACAATAGACGGATAATAATAAAGTGTAGTTAATTCACTGATTATGATGTGACTATAAAGGAAGCATCCTGGGTAGGTATAGATGTCCTGAAGAATGAGTGGATATATTTGGACCAAAGGAGAGAGTCTTCTTCCCCCACTTTGCCAAAATAAAGAGCATGAAAGGAAATGGTCTTAAAATGAGGTAATCAGATGTTGTTGGCTCAACATGAAGTTCTGTAAATACTAAAGTGATACAGTGACTGAAGAGGTAAATAGAGGCTGGAAGTCATGGGAGGGTTCTTGTATGCCATATTAAGGAGCTTTGATTTCATCCTAGATTTAGGAAAGATTTTGAGCAGGTAAATGGCATGGTGCCCCCCCCCCACTCCTTTGTGTGTGTGTATGGAGGGGGCTACTGGGGATTGAACCCAGGGGCATTCTACCTCTGAGCTATACCACAGCCCAATATTATATGTTGTTTTGAAACAGGGTCTCTCCAGGTTGCTAAGAGTCTCATTACTTGTTGAGGCTGTCCTGGAACCTGCTATCCTCCTGTCTCAGTCTCCCAAGTACTAGGATTACGGGTGTGCACCACCAAGCCTTCCCACCCCTCTTTTTTAAAAGATCATTGGCTGAGCCTGGTGTGGTGGTGCACACCTGTAATCCCAGTAATTGGAGGCTGAGACAGGAGGATTACAGGTTTGAGGCCAGCCTCAGCAACTTAGTGAGACCCTCAGCAATTTAGACCCTATTTCAAAATAAGAAGAAAAAGGGCAGGGGGTGAAGCTCAAGGGTAGAATGCCCCTGGTCTCAATCCCCAGTACCAAAATAAAGAAAACAACAGAAAAAGATCATTGATAGTTGTATAGGATGGAAATGAAGTCAAGAGATGGATACAGGAAGTTGAGGCAAGATTAGTAAAGGCAGTTGTTAGAGTGGAAAAGAGAGACCAATTTAAGTAACATTTAGAGCATATCAAATTGTTTATACCACATAAGAGAAAGAAAACATTAATGTTGGCTCTCATGTTTATAATTCACCCAGCAAATACCTAACTGCTCGGTGTCTGCTAATGGCTGAAGTGTCAGAAACTTGCTGAGTACTGATTAAGGAAGGTGGGTACTACTTAAGGATGTTCTGAACTTATCTAATTGCCTATGGGGGACTGGAACCTAGGGAGATGGGGACTTCATTTGTCAGTGTCAGGGAAACCTTGAGGGTGTATGCAGTAACCCGGGGAGAGTGGAGAGAGAGAAAAGCAGTTGGTTCCAGGGGATGTGTGTATTTGCCCATGGTGGAAGCAGAGGAGATACTCGAAGAATGTGTACTGTCAAGTGTGCTTTTAAGAAGTCTAAGGTTAGATGGAGAGAGACAGTAAAATGAGAACTATTTGTTGGGTGTAAGGACTCAGGAACTCTGTACCATTGGAGTCCAGATTGCTTTGCCATTTGTAATTCTGAGGCCTTAAATAAATCACCTCTGAGCTTGTTTTCTTGTCTATGCAGTGGAGATACCAGTCTTGCTTATTGCGAAGATCAGAGATGGTGTATTTAAAGTACATAGTACTTTAAGCACATAAAGTACATAGATAGTGCTTGGCATGTAAGGGTCTTTATAATGTTATTTAATGAAATCTACATGCTGCCAGGCAGCTTGCTGAGTTTAAGAAGTGCAGTAAAAGGTAGGCCTTTAGGGTGTTGTGTGGGTTTTTTTTTGGATAGCCAATTCAAGATTCAAAATTACATTTGGAGCTGTCTCCAGTCTGTGTGCCCGGCCATTCACTGACTCCCTCTCTCCTCTTGTAGACAAGTATTACCATTTTCTTACTCCTTTTTGAGATGCTGTTTGCATGTTAAATTAACTTGAAAAACTGGACAGCTAGAGATGGCTTGCAGCAAATCGGGAAAATGTTAATGGTCTAGTGACTTACTCTAGCTTGTGCTGTCTAGGGTTGAATATTCTTAGTGTTTAACTGCATGACAAATTAAGAAAGAGCCTTCTAAAGTAAGAGCTGTTGTAAACAAATTTAGTATGTGGAACTATATGTTTTGGAGGTTAGTGCTTTGAGACAGAGCACAAAGACCTAGCTGTTGATAAGAACTTTTGTAAGTTTTTTTTTAATTTCTAGCTAGTAATTTTGGTAGTTTGTGCATATCTTTGCCTGTCACATTTGTCCTGGAGAAACAATGTAGGGCAGTATAGTGCTTATAATTATAAGATCATTTGCTTTGAAGTCGTCCAAGGTTCCTAGTCACGCATCTACTGTGATTGAGTCCAGAAACAAACTTCTTAGCTTCAGCTTCCTCATTAAAAATGAGTGTCAGTGCCTACCGCCTAGGAACATATGTGCCATTTAAATGATGTCATGGTATATAAAGCTCTTGGAACGGTATTTGGTACCCATTAAGGACTAAGTACTGTTGGCTAATAACTATAAATCAGTTTCTAGAAGTAAGCCCCTAGGATTGAGTTCACACATTTTAAAGACATCATAAAATAATAGTGTCAATTGCTCTGTACCAAGTCACACTCTGATTCAATAGTTCTGAAGTGCTGTACCCTTACCATTTTAATACTTAATATTTATAAGTTATGACTAGTGTTCCTAAAATTCCTGAAGAATGGAAAAAGGGACTTGACATTCTATTATTTCTATTGAAAAAAAACTATTGAAAAGATTTTTATTTAACTGTTCATCAGTAGCAGCAGAATGGATTGAGCAGAAAAGTCTGAGGAAGAGGATGACAGCTTGGTGTGTTGTTGCACACCTGTAATCCCAGTACTTGAGAGACTGAGGCAGGAGGATCACAGGTTCAAGGCCAGCCTCAGCAACTTAGCAAGACCCTGTTTCAAAATAAAAAGAACTAGGGATGTAGCTTGGAGGTAGAAAGCCCCCAGGTTCGCCAATCCCTAGTGCCCAAAAAGGGGGTGGGGGTGACAATGCCTATATCAAATATTTTAGGGTCAAGACACTATAAAGAAAAGTGTTTTGGTTGCCCCCCCTTCAAGAAAGTTCTAATGCCTCTTATGGGAGTTAGCCTAATAGTGGTTTTGTCATTGATTATGGTGATCAAATTATGGTGATAATCAAGTAAAGATGAGCTCATGCTTAATTCATTTATATATATGCCTATTGGTTTCCTGAATTAAGTGTGTGGGGCAAGGAGATAAGGTGATATTGTACTTTAAATTTTTTAACACTGGCTCTAAAAATAGAAGCTAATTTTTTTTTTCTGAATTCTGAAGTAGCATATTTAGTCCTACTAAAAATAACAGCAAAAAGTATATTGGAATACTTGTATGGGAACAGTTTTGCTGTGGTGCCCCTACCTGGCTGGTCTTTACTTAGGACACCAAGGCTTAACGACAGTCATGGTGGGATGCCCTGCAGCTCCTCCAGGAACAAAGGGAGATAAGCAGCCCTGTGAGAAACTGCAGTAGTCCATTTCACACCCTCCCTGTCTCAGTTGCTCATGGGACTTTCCATTTGCCCTCCCCTTTGGGCTATAAAACCGCGGAACTGTAGTTAGGCTTTACTCCTGAGCACTGGAGCAACTCACCGCCTGGACTGCGGGTCATCCAGCCCTTCTGGTGTGCTGGGGTCAAGTGCGAGTAGAAACTCAGCTAGCTGACGCCGTGCTGATTGGCGTTTGCTGTAAGTATTAAGCTGAGGTTTTTTGGCCTGTTTTCTTCCTGACCTAATGTATGGAAATGCCCCGTTAGCCATTGTGCTACTCCTCTGGGATGGCTTGACTGCCTGACAAAATCCCTGAATGTGTATCAGGTCTCTCTCACTTTTGATAAATGCCGAAGTTGGAAACTTTTCTACTGGTGAGCTAACCTAGGGCCTTATATTTTCCTTCCTTTCCACTTTGTATAGAAATTTTTAATTGAAACTTCTTTACGTTGTCTTTCTTTTGAATAGTACTGTTTTGCTTAACATTGATAATTAAGAGTTGCAGTGTACAGTTTTTAAAATTTTAAATAGTTTCTTTTTAGGCTTCTCTACATTTACTGATGTCATAAGAATCTATTAGCAAAAGTATGTGGGTATATGTATATATTTTAAAAATGAATATGAGAAGATTGCAGATTCAGAAGTAGAATACTATTGTCTTTCTATACCCGTCATCCTGTTTAGCGGTTCACATCCTTGATCTTTTCATATATTTTTTCTTTCTCTTTGTATGAAATAGGGAAACATTTCATATTGAAATATCATTTAATTTCCATTGAATTGAAATCACTGTTTTTTTAAATGCTTCTGGTGATTCATTAACATTGTGGAGGGTATGTGCTCTCTTACTGAGCTGCTGTAGATAAGAAGTTTATTTAGTTGGAAGTTAATAAAAGGAGCATAATAAGTCTGGGGCCTCCATACCCATTTTTTAAATTTTAGTTTGGGGAAGATCTTTTAGCAAACAACAGTCTTCAGAATGGATTTTACAAATATCCAGGACCTTAAGAGAGAATAAACTTTCTCTAGTACCTGCTGTCTCCTTGATAGATGTAGTGGATAAGTGTAGACACTGAAATGAATCAGAATGTTAAAGATATATTGGTATTAGTATGGTATCACTGTGAATAAGTAACTAGTTGAGAATGTAAACTCTTGGGTGGGAATTGAATCACCCCTAAGAATAGAATTGAGTTGAAGTGGATTGAGGTATTTAAAGGTCACATAGAAACTAGAAAGTCTTTACTAATCTTATGAATTGAATAACTCTCATACATATGTATGTCAAATGAGTCATCAATAGATATAAAAGTTGCAGGTTTTATTTAATTTGGTGGGTTGTGAGAAAGTTGAAGCATTAGTGAATTTTCATCTTAGTATTTAGATGCACTCTAAGAGCCTCTGAATTCATCCATTCAGCACAAATTATTGTCTCAGTATGCTGTTCAATAAAAATATAATGTGAGCAAAATAATTCAGTTTAAAATGTTCTAGCATCTGTGCTACAAAGAAACCGGTAGAATGAATTTCAGTTTATTCTCAATTGAAAATATTTGAGATCTTTTATGTTTTTCATAGAACTAATCTTCAATTCAGACTAGCCATATGACTAGTGGCTAGTCACTAGTGGATTTCCATGATAATACCTTGATAAACATCAGTATTTTCAGCACAGGATTTTGAGTAAACAAGTTGCTTTTATAATATTAAAATGGGATTAAAATTAAAACAGTAGTATCATGCTTTATTGAACTTTGATAATAAAGTATATTTCCACCTTTCTACTTTCCTATCTCTAGAGGAGCTTTTAACTGAAAATGAGTTAGCAGAAGGGAGAAATGCACAGTTAGAAGATAGAGGGTTCAGAACCTAGTTTGGTCAGTATTTTGACTTAAACCTTCACAGTGCTCAGTGCTCTTACTTCCGTCTGAATCTCTTCCATTCTGTTTATTCTATCTTTGTTTAAGGGGAAAGGGCAAATGAATTTGGCCAATCTGAATTGCCACATAACTAGTAAATTCTAAGTTTTCTGTAGATTAATCCTTAGACTAAGTTGATTGGCCAGTGAGCAAATACATATATTTTAATAGCTTGTCCTCTTGTTGTAAAGTTGATAACAAAGTAGAATTGTTTCAGGTTTACAGTTCCTAAATGGAAACCTATGAAGTAGGCTCTTTGTATATACCAGTGTTTCTGTATTTAGAATGTGATGGGGGTGTATTTATTTGAATTTCTGTATTACTTAACACCTTGATATATTTAAAGTCATACTCAGTGATTTGATAGACTTAGAGCTAGTGTTTTAATTTTTAGGTTTTAAAAATATTATCAAAGTAATTTTTTCCACTTTATTTGCTAGTCGACAGCAGGAAATAGAAGAAAAACTCATCGAGGAAGAAACAGCACGAAGAGTGGAAGAGTTGGTGGCAAAAAGGGTAGAGGAAGAATTAGAGAAAAGGAAGGATGAAATTGAGCGAGAAGTTCTCCGAAGGGTGGAAGAAGCCAAGCGCATCATGGAAAAGCAGTTGCTCGAAGAACTCGAGCGACAGAGACAAGCAGAGCTTGCAGCACAAAAAGCTAGAGAGGTAACGCTCGGTCGTTTGGAAAGTAGAGACAGTCCATGGCAAAACTTTCAGTGTGGGTTGTGCCTCCTCAGTTCAGAAAGAGATGGAATACAGACTATCTAATTCCTTTCTCATCTAAACTTACATTGCTGCGAAAGTTAATTTTTTTAGCCTATTCAGAAGTGCTTGACTGATACTTAAAAGTTATTTCCATAAAACTCATTCAAGGACACTTTTTGATTTACCAGAAGAACTGGCTTACATATTTGAGAAGTGTTTGAAACTTTTGCCATGGCTGCAGGACTTAATTCTTTTTGGGCGGGTGGGGGGAGACAGGGAGTGGTAAAGGGAAAAGGTTCAAAATCCACCTGTGGTTGTATATTCTTTTCTGTTTATCACTCTATCACCTAGACTGTGAGAGGCTTTTTGCCTGCAGTCAGATTAAAAAGAGCAGGGCCTAACATTGAGTGACAGTACCTGCTTTTGATAAATAGGTTTTCTCACTCATCTTTTTCCCTCCTTTTACCCCTCACCCTCTCCCCCAAATCCTGCTTCAACACAATGGACTAATTCTAGCATTCTGATCACAAGGCCCTCCATTTTCCTAATGTGTTTCAAGGAATCTTTTTAGGAAAAATGTCCAGAATATTCATCCACTTTTTTAGAACTACTAACAACTCCTTTTTTTCTCTAGAGAGTTATGAAGGAACAGGTTGTCCTTGTCTGGAGTCAAGCTAAACACATGATTTGTTTTATCAGCAGCTGGAGCAGAAGTTGAAAATGTCTTTCTGTGAGACAGTAATTTGCTACTGAAGCTTTATGGCTTGTTTGCATGATTACTCCAGGATCCTAAAACTCCGTGAGAGTCACGGGACGCTCACAGCCTATTACTTGACAGCACTGAGTGCCTGTCAACATAGTTTGTGTAACAAATATCAATCCTATTGGTGTGATAGAGGAAATCCTATAGTCAATTCTTGAACCTGAAATATTCGACTTAAAATATATGACTTACTGTCATTTTTCATGTTGGCATTATTGTGGAAAGTTGACTTAGTGTTAAATCTCTTTGCTTTCCAGTAAGCTTAGCTTGTAAAATGCATTTTCCCTTGTCCTGTTTTTAACTAGATAAACATGTTTGTATTTATAGTGGATTTCACAGTCTATGAAATTGAATGTATGAAATATTTATTTATATTAGTGCTTTTAATGATGAAGATAATGTTGGAGTAATTGTGCTGTCTTGTAGCGAGTTATTAATCATAGTAAGATTTTTTTCTCTTCATTTGCTTTTTGTTTCATATTAACAATTTTTTTTTTACACGGACACAACCCTCTGGCAAGTCTTTCCAAATAATAAAATCATTTGACTATGTATGCTGTGATCTGAACACTGCCCAAATCATCAGCAGTCTTCATACAGTTTGCATTATAAAATTTCATTAAATTCTCCAAGCAAAAATAAACTACAGAATTTTACTTCCTAACCATGCATCCCCTGGATTCCTGAATTTGAGTTCAGACTGTAGATGACAGTATAAGCTGCCTTTAGAAATTGTCAACATCTGAATGTTAAGTCCATTTTCCCCATGGAAGAAGCCCTTAGTTCCATGAAGTATGGATTACCATTTGTATTTTTCACTAACAGTAAATGTATTTTTCTTATTAATTGTTTGCCTTAGGAATGATGAATTACATTTTTTTGTTCCTTCTTACCATAAACATCTGCATTCCTCAGCTCAGCCTTCCTTGTATGTTGTTTCTTTATAAATGGTTGAGCTGCTGATGCAGGTATTGCCAAGCTAACAGTACAAATCATTTTAAAGAGGAAGCTGGCGCGTATGGCAGCCGAGGAGCACACTCTGCAGGACACTGGACAAGACAGTAAATATTCAACTTTTAATGCTGATTAAAGGAGTATAGGTAAAGAATACGTAGGTATACATAATTGGTGAGACAAATATTCACTTTATTTATATTTTATATATTATTTTTTTAATTTGGTAAATACTATCCAGTTTTGTAGTTGTCCTTGTTGATTTGTGTGATATTAAAATGTTAGTAATAATTGCCAGGAAACTATCCTTAGGGAGGGTTTAGTCGGTTGCTATTTGGACTGGGAGGGATGATTTAAATTTAGTGCTAGAAACCAATTTTAGTGGCTGCACAGTTTATCATTTGTCAGACAGAAGGTAGCTATAAAGCTACCTTGTAAGTAGATCAAAAAAGTTCAGAGGAAGATTAGTAAATATTTATAAAGATAAACATTTTATTTTTCTAATATCTTAACATGTCCTCCCGTTTAGGAGGAAGAACGTGCAAAACGTGAGGAGCTAGAGCGAATACTAGAAGAGAATAACCGAAAAATTGCAGAAGCACAAGCCAAACTGGTAAGTAGAAAGCTTATGTGAGAAATACTGTGTTTTAGTTTTTCTTCCACATTTTGTGGATGATTGTGCATTTTATAATTTGACTTTGGGGGGGGTATTTTCAGGGCTGCTCCTAAGGGCTTTGAGTTCAAGGTAAAAGTAAGGATAGTTGAATAGATTTTGATTTCTAATCCAGAGAGAATTTTTTTTTTAAATCCTAAACTCGTTCACATTTCTTCCATACCATAAAAGCTAACAGCAAAAATTGTGGAGTTATTTAAACTAACTTGTGCCTAACATTTAATGTTGCATTAATTGCCTGGTTATCAATCACTAGACAGAATAAATAGGGTATCAGTCAGCATTCTCACTGCGACCCAAACTCGTAACATACAAAACCGAGAGGAAGAACCTTTATTTGCGCACTGATGTGGAGATTTCAGTCATATGGAGAGTCCAAGTTACACAGGCTCTGGGGCTTCAGGTCCTCTGGGCATCCTGGTGGGGAGCAGAGAGAAGATGGCCTGGACGCAGGCACGCACGCATATGTCCGTACCTGGCCGTGCCTCCTGAGATCCATCCTCTGCAGCCCTCCCCACCTCTGAATTTGCCTGCTTTGTGTGTAGTCTGGGGAACATTTCCAATCCAAACCATAACAGATAATATATATTTGAGCAAGTGTACTGGAGCAATAAATTCTATTTTCTATTCCTAGTTCGTAACCTAACTACAGATACAAAGACTTAAGTAATTACATGCTAAAGATGTAAAGGTGATAAAGAACAAATTTTAAAATATAATAAACCAATATAAGAACATTGAGGAAATTTTCTTTTCAAAGAGGAAAAAATAATTTGTATCACTTCTGTTTTCCTTCCAACTCTATTTTAAGTTCATACAAGAATTTTAAAAGTACATACAAGTAAAATAAATATATTTTTGTTATTTTATGGTTTTTTTCATTAAAGTATGAATTTTTTTTGAAGCAGTCTTGGGAAGGAAGAGGAATGTTAGAATTAAAGGCTATGGATATAAGTATCCAAAAACACAAAAGAAGATATAAGGAAATACTTTTTTTTTTCTCTATGAAGGTAGTGTGTGCAGGTGCACATCTTCAAAGTAAGAGTATAAACCAGAGAGAAGAAATTTCCTAGGACGGTGGGAGGATGGTGGTTAGTGCTATTTGGCACTCAGAAGTTAAGATATGACCCAGGAGGGATTCTCGGATTTAGGGAGAAAAGCTTGTCTAGAGAGAAATGTGTTGAGAATAGCATGGCCGAAGGAAGACATGTGTTGCTGAGTCATAATGGTTGATGGGGGAGGCAAGATATAAGCTCTATTTGTACTTGAAGTTTGGAGGCTATGTTTATAAAGAGAAAGATCTCAGAGGGTCTACTTAATAACAAGCAGATCCTGTTTGGAGTAGGGGTGAAGGAGGGCTGTAAAAAAAATATCCTATAGTTCACAAGAATTTGAAAATTTAACATGAGGCAGCTGGTTCTAAAGCATTTTTAAAAAGATAGTGTGCCCCAGGTAGAGACAGCACTGGCGATAACCTAGGCAGCCCAGGGTGTTACAGTAGACTTGACAGATGCCACTGTGCTGGCTGTCATGAAGGCCTGTGACACCTGTCAGAAGAGGGCCTTAATCCTCCGTTCAGTGAAACACCTTAACGTCTTAGGTAGAAGACATTGTGAATGTGAGATGTATGAGTTGTAAAATAATATCCTTATGAATAAATACGTAATCCTTCTTTAGTGATTCAGTATAACAGAATCTCAGTTTAGGTAGGAGGATGTAAAAGGGAAAATGGAATCTCAATTTGAGGTTTGAAGGTTCCGCTTTAAAGGATAAATGCATTCTAGTTTGTGAGGCATGGACTTTGTAGAAGAGAAGAAAAATATGATTGATAGTTACAACAGGAAATATTAAGGCCAAATTATCAAACAGGTAGGAACTAGAATTTCTCTTAGGATATGGTCAAGAGATTGGATAGCTGTAGTAGGTTTGGTTTGTGAATGGCCTGGAAACTCCTGCCTTGGTATGCCCTGCCAAGATGTTGGTTCCTTCTGACCCTGGGGTAGCTTGGCCCTTCTATTTATATCCCTCTAGCAGCTTTTCTTTTTACTCACATGAAACATAAAAATACAACTTTCTGTGTATTATTACTGAGAACAGGTTGGTAACCATATTCCAGAGGAATGCTTCTCCAAGTGGTAGTAGATGGCAGATTTTTGTTTTTAATCCCAGTTTGTCTAAGACCTCTACTATTGAAAAATAACTTAGATGAACTACTAGAAAAATAAGGTAAAATTGCTATAAAGGCTTCTAAAATACTTGTTCTTGGTTTCTATTTGTGGATTGGTTATAGTTTGCACACTATTGCTGATCTATGGGCCACACTTACTGTTCTGTAGTGTGTAGATTTAGGTTTGAGCTGATGGGCTGTAGGGAGTGGCACTCGATGGTATTCCTGTAAAATGCAGTGAAAAGACAGCCATAGGGGAAAAGAGGCTTGAACTTTAGAAAGTTTGGTAAGAATTTGGACAGCGCATTTACTGTGTTGAGTAAAGTTAGAGACACAGGAAATTGTTGACGGTGAAGTTTTTCCTTTGATTCTATTGGTAGTCGTGCTGGCAGGGTAAGTAGAGTAGACTGTCCTTTGTGTCGAAGGAGACAAAAGTTGTTAATGTATAAAGATGATGGCAAGGTATGCATTTAGGTTTTCTGATTTTTATTGTTCTTTTCCCTCCCCTCTCAATTTTGAGTGCTACTTTCTAATCTTTATATATGCTTATTAGGAAATATGACATAAAATACATTGAGAATCTCATTGAAACATTCGATATTTGTGAAAGGAAGGGAGTATAATAGTATGTTCTATACATCATGGGACTTTCCTGGGTGTATCAGTAGTTGTATTTTATCTAGTGGAACTGAGTTGTGCTTGCTTCATGACATAATGGATACACAAGAAATGTGGACAGTTCATTGTTCTGTGTACTTACATAAATCAAGACAAACGGGAAGCATTTTCGACTCCAGAAAGTGAGGGAAGAGGAAGAGTGGCCAAAGGTAGCTGTTCAGTAAAATCTATATTGAGAAATGCAATTTGGTGGAAAAGTAAACATAGCATTAGTTTCTTTTAAATAAGTTAATGTATTTATTGTGGAGAGAAGGCCAACTCCAAGAAAAGTTAGCTAAGAACTGGTGAGTGCTGTGGGCGATGTGAGGTAACTGACCTATTTGGTATGGGGTGGCCTGAGAAACCTTCCTAGAAGAGGTGCCCCTTGAGCTGGGCCTTGCTGGACAGTTAGGCAGACAAGAGTGAGGAAATGAAGCAGGATGCAGGCCTTTCAGAAGAGAATGGAGCAGAAGCAAGGGTGGATGGAACGGGTTCTCTTGGAATCATGGTACAAGGAGTAACAGTTGTAGTAGGTAGTGGTAGCAGTGGCAGGCCAACCTGAGTGTGCTAGGAAGTAAAGCAATAGGAAATAAGATTTTGAAAGCAGACTGGAGAAAAGGCCTTTGGGTAAGAAAGTTAATAGGAGGGTAGGGAGATGGTTTTTTAAACATTATAACTGATAAAATAGTGACAGTACTTAACAAATCAATACAGACAACCAATTTCCTAATTAAAACACAGAACAACTGATAGACATGAATAGAGTATTCACATAAGTACTCAGTGGCCGGGCGTGGTGGCGCATGCTTGTAATCCCAGTACTTTGGGAGACGGAGACCGGAGGATCGGGGTTCACAGCCAGCCTCAGCTCTCTCGCTGTCTGTCTGTCTCTCTCTCTCTCTCTCTCTCCCCTTAGTGAGGCCCTCCGCAACTTCGTGAGACCCGGTTTCAAAATAAAGTATAAAAAATAGGGCCAGGGGTGTAGCGTGGAGGTAGAACTCTCCTGCGTTCAATCCCCGGTACCGCAAAAAAAAAAGTACTCAATGAAGTAGCCACTGTAATTCCTGAAAATATCGCCTAACCTCAATAGCGAAACAGAGATATACCTCCCTCTTTTTGTTTTTCTCTAATGCCAAATTCCAAATTAGAATAACTTGGGTTTTTTTTTAAGTATTCTGTATTGATAAGGATGTAAGGAGAGCCCTTTATATGATGATCCTAGGAATTAAAATAGGAATAACAGTTTCAGAAAATATTTAACAATAAATGAGTAAATAGCAAAAGCCTTTAATTCTACTTTTAAAAATTCATTTCATGAAATTGAATCATATAAAAATAAATTTACACACATGATTTTTCCCAGACTATTTAAACTAGTAAAAATTGTCCAGGTTGCTAGTAAATTATAGTAATGCAGTGGATTTTTCTATAGTCAAAAAGTATTTGATAATATAAGGGAAATACAAATAGAAAATACCCAATACAAATTATCCTATTATTTTGAAAACAATATATTTACATATTTTAAGATATATGCCAAAGTGCTAAGAATAGTTACCTTTATTGGTAGTCCTTGAGTGTAACTTTATACTTTTCTCCAGTTTCTATATGTTTTACAAGTAATTGTATATCACTTTTATGATCACATAAAATAATTAGTAAGGAAAGTAAATCTAAGTTACAGTTTTAACCAGCTTTTCAGTAGGCCCTTATGAAAAAAAGTTTAAAGATTGGACCAAATCATGAGAACATGTTAAGTTTAGTCACATGGGCTCATTCATATATGAAAGTCATCACTATGATCTGGCTATACCACTACTGGGTATCATACCAAAGGGATCGAAACTAGAAAACAACAGTAATATATGCATACCCATGTTCATAGCAGCACAATTCACAGTGGCAAATTATTGAACCAACCTAGGTGTCCATCAACAGATGAATGGATTACAAAATTATGGGAAATACACAATGGAATTCTACTCAGCAGTAAAAAAAGGAACAAAATAATATCATTTAAAAGAAAATGGAAGGACCTGGAGAACATTATGTTAAGTGAGATTAGCCAATCACAAAAAGAGAAGGGTCATATGTTTTTATTAATATGTGCAACCTAGGGAGTAGTGGGGACACAAAAGGGACTCTTGATAATGGAGAACCCTCAGTGGGGCAAGGGAAGTGGTCTAAGGGAAGGGGAATGTCAAGAAAGAAGTGAATCAATGGAATTAGTATCATGAACAATGTGTACATATGAGAATATACCATCATTCTTGGTACTCCCATATGGGGGGTTTGGGGGACACTAAGAGCTGTGTGCATGTATGTTAATATCAAATTGATATTCATTGTGATGTGAGACTCCAATGTACCAATAAAAGCTTATTTAAAAAAAGTCATCATTAAGTGCTCTAGTCCACAGATAGTTTTTACTCATTTTAATTCCAAATTGTGTATCAAAATACTTGCTTTGTTTCTCCATAAGAAGACAATAAAGTATTAACTGATACACATACGTGATGTGTAAAACCAAATAATAATACAAATCTGGCTGACTTGACTTGGCTTTTTAGAAGGTTGGCTCCTAGTTCTTGAGTTTGTGTTGGCAATGCACAACTAGCTTATTGGAAGTTAGAGTTAATATGATGGAGAATTTAAATTTTTTTAAAGTAGCATTTAAAAACTTCGAAGTCTCTGCAGTTTTTTATGGTAAGCCTGGGAAAAACTCAATATTTAGAAATGGATGTGAATCTTACCTCAAAGGGGAAGCAGACTTTTTAAAAGGTGATAGATGTTACTGTGGAATAAAATGTTCTTGTGGGAGATTGTCGAAACAACCTTAATTTACCCCTGGAGGTGGAGGTAAAACATTAAAGAATAGAACCTGGCTAGTTAATCTGTATGTAAACACCTAAACTAAGAGTCAGACTGGCAGGTTTAATGAAATTATAAGTAACATGCTGGTTAGAGTAAGGATAAATTAATTGTGGCTAGGTGGGCATTCTTTGAAGTTTTAGAATAAATGCAAATTATAAGTCTCAGATTTATAGATAGCTTTAATAGGGAGTTTGTTTTCTTCTCACCCATTGCCAAGTTCATTGTGCTAACCACTTTGTACCTTCCCTGTTTAAGAGGGGGGGAACATAATCATGTTTGAAAGTTGATGATACATCCACATACTTACGTATAAAATAAACAGCTCTGAAGAGGGTTCTTAGAAAAATAGGAGCAAGGATTTTTTAATGCATTTGTGCGATAGGCTGAAAAATGCCCCTTCTCCAAAGAAAGATATCAATATTATAATTTCTAGAATTGGTGAAGGTTTATCTTATATGGTGTGGAGGTGGGAACTCTTTCCTGATTTGATCGAATATCTTGAGATGGGAAGTTTATCATGGATTATCTGGTGGATCTTAAATGCCGTCACATGTATCCGTTGAAGAATGAGGCAGAGGGAGATTTTACCACATAGCATAGTCAGGAGAAGTGGAAGAAAAGCAGAGAGAGATGGGAAGATAGGATTTGAAGATGGAGTGATGTGGACTGAAGCCGAGGAATTCTGGGCGCCACCAGAAGCTGGAAGAGGCAAGCGTGAGACTCGGTCCTGCGGCTGCCAAGGGAGCATGGCCCTGCAGACACTGGAATTTCAGTCTAGCAATACTGACTTGAGACTTCTGGCCTCCAGAATAAACTTGTGCTAAAAATGTAGGTATGGTTTTGGAATTGGGTAGGAGCTTGGAAGGATTTTGAGGTACATGATGGAAAGTGCACACATTGCTTTAAAAAGACTGTTGGCAGAAATATGGACTTTAAAGGTGCTTCTCCTAAGGACTTAGAAGCCTATAAAAAGCATGTTATTGGAAACTGAAGGAAAAGAGGTCCTTTCTGTTTTTATAGTGATAGAAAACTTAGCTGAATTATGTCTTGTTGTCGTATGGATGGCAGGGTTATTTTTTTTTAATTTGGTACTGTGGATCAAACCCATGAGTGCTCTATTACCAAGCTATACCCTTATCCCTCCTTATTTTTACTTTGATACAGGGTCTTGCTAAATTGCCCATGGTAGCCTCAAATTTGTGATTCTCCTGTCTCAGCCTCCCAAGTACTGGGATTACATGTGTGTCAGCTTGGCATGCAGAATTTATAAGGAGAATTCTAAGTGTTGAAGGTTCAGCCTGGCTTCTTGCTGCTCATAGTGAAATAGCAAGAGGAGATTTAAGATTGAAGTGTTTAAAAGGAACCAGAACTAATGTTTTGGGGAAATCCCAGTCTATCAAGATTGCAAGAACTTGTTCCAGAAAGAAGGCCAAGGCTGTGATGGGACCAACTTTTGCTCAAGATACCATTCATGTTACAAGTTCCCTCAGCCATCTCACTAAAAGCCAGGAATGGATGAGATTGCCCAGGAAAGCTGTGGAGGGCCCTTGTGTCTAATGGCATGGCATACCTTGGAGACTGCTATGATTTGAATTTTTGTCTACTCCAAAACCCATACTGAGATTTCATGGCCATGGGATTGGGTGGTGGGATCTCTAGGTCATGACATATCCATTGCTGTGAATGGACTGATGCCAATTATAAAAGGCTTGAACCCGTGAGTTTTACCTCTTGCTCTCCCCTGTGTTAGACCAATGCTCTGGCCATATGATTCCTTCCATCATGTTACGATACAGCAAGACCCTCACCAGATGCTAGATACTGGACTTCCTGGATCCTAGAACTACGAGAAATGAATTCCTCTTCTATATAATTTGCCCAGTGTGTAGTATTCTGATATAACAGTAGAAAATGGGGTAAGAGACCACAAAGTTTCTGAGGATACTGTATTAGGAGGAGCACTACCAACTAGGACTTGAAAGGGACAGAGAGGACGTCATAAAGGAAGGCTGTCAGACTCCCAAAAGAATCCACACATGCGGGAAACGGTGATGGGAGGGTGAGCAGAGAATTGAGGATATCAGCCTTAAAGATTGGAGTGCTGTGTCCAGACGCCAAGAAGCCCTGGCAGCCATTGGGAGCTGGAAGAGGTGGGAAGCAGATTCTGGCCTTGGGAGGGAGCATGTCCCTGCCAATAGCTTAGTTTTGCTCCCAGGATACAGATTTTGGACTTCTCGACTCCACAGTACACTTCTGTTTTAAAAGCCATCAAGTTTGTGATAATTTTTTTTATAGCAGCCTCAGGAAGTGAACATGGTTGGAAAGAGAAGAGAGCATTTTATAGTAGAATGAGCATATATAAGTTGAAATGGCACAGTACTTGGGATAGCTAATAGTATTACACATTTTAAGAGATGGGAAAATATGGCACCAAACATAGGTGTCATTTTTAATTGAGTTTGAAATAAAGTAGTAGGGAAGTGTCAGGTAAGGATTTTCAGTCAGTGTGACAGGCTTGTTCCTTGATTATTAAAATAAAACCTTATGTTAATTTTGAGTAGCAATTTAAAATATAACTTTCTAAGAATTAGTGAGTTGATAATTTAGGACAGAAACTGAAAACAAGAGGCCACTGAGAAAGCTAGTCAGAAGATGGGGGCTTGCATCCATAAACAGTTCTTAGAAACTATGTAGAGAGACTTGATGGACTTGGTGAGTGATGGGCTATGTAGAGGGAGCAAAAAGGGCTTAGAAAGCCTATTGTAGGGACCAGAGAAGACACAGTCCTAATGAACTAACATCAAGGGAACACTTGGCATTTAAGTAAAACTTAAGCATACAAAATGGAATGAATGACCAAGGCAAAAAACTGACCCTGCAGAAACAGAATTTAGGATATGAAGATTAAAAGAGCCACATCTTCAGAGAACTGCTTTTTTGTGGAATTTTAGAACATAAAGTATAAAGAACATTCTGAAGGCATCATATTTCTCTTGGCAGTCTTATAAAGCAGTGTCTTTGGAGTTCTAAGGCAGTGGTTTTTGTACTTAGTATTTCATACCCCACTCAGCTTTATCAGTCCTTTCTTGAAGCAGTTGTCATCACTTTAATTAATATGGCATCTCTGAAGACGTTATCCAAGGTTCATGTTTCAAATACAGTGTAAGATTGTGAAGGTAGCCAAAAGGGAATTAAAATGGATTGAGAAGAAAGGGGTAGAAGGAGTGTGGTGGTTATGAATTTTTTGAAATATGGCAGCTAATGGTATCCCATAAGGATAGATTTGGAATATTGCGTACCCTAAGGAGGTTAACTATGAGCATTACTAAATTGCCACAGGGGTGAAAGGGATCCTTGTGCCTTACCCTTCTGTTTTTTTTTAACCTTATATATATTAATGCAAATTTCTAAGGGTCACAACTAATCACATCTAGTTTCTTTTTTAATATTTCCTTATTCATTGTTTATCTAAAGTGAGATGTACATTAATATAAATTACCGAGGGGAAGATGAATCAAGGAATTAAAATGACAGATGGCTGAGTGGATCAGGATTCGTGTTTTGGAAGGTTTAAAACGCCAGAAGTCCACGTTTCTGAGTAGTGGTATTGTTCCTGGCTGTGCTGTCTACATCCTGTCACATCATACCCATATCCTATAACAAATATTTATGTCTTTGGATTTTTTGCATTTTTATAAAATTTCATTTGTGTATATTTCAAGCAGTGACTAGATTTCAGTATCTTTATCTGCTAAGGGAACCATTTTGATTAAATATATAGGTAAAATAAGTTAAAGAATGCCAAAAGTGATTTTTACTAATATAAGTAGACTTTGGGTAGAGGAGATGTGGCAGAAGATAGCTGGAAGGAGTAAGTAGGTCCTCTGACTAACAGTGCATTCTTTATTTGTATGTTCCTTCTCACCAGTCACTCTTAGAGATGGTGTGCAGAGTCCCAGGCAAAATGGCCAGGAAAACCTGTCCCAATGTAGCAGCTCTGGGATTATAGGTGTTAGCTTTCTCCTTGATCTCTAAGATATCCACCCCAATCCTGGTGGGTACGCTTAATAAGTACTGTTCCCCACCCCCATGTGAATACTAATTTATATATAAAAGTGAAACAAAAGAAGGGAGAAGAATAGTGGATATTTTCTGGCAAGTAAAATAAATCAAGATGGACCAAGTTAATTAGAAGGAGGCTAGGGTTTGGAAAAATAAGGTGTAGGGTTATACTAGACTTACAGATGGATGGACAGGAAATCAGGTATGTATGTATGTATGCATGCATGCATGCATGTATGTATGTATGTATGTATGTATGTATGGTGGTATTAGGGATGGAGCCCAGGGGCCTTCTGCCTCTAAACTATACTCTCCAGCCCTATTTTATTATTTTGGTGATACTGGGGATTGAACCCAGGGACATTCTACCTCCATGCTATATCCCCAGCCTTATTTTTTTATTTTTATTTTTGTTTTTGTTTTGAAACAGGGAATCCCTAGGTTGATGAGAGTCTCACTGCTTGCTGAGGCTGTCCTGGAACCTGTTATCCTCCTGTCTCAACCTTCCAAATACTGAGATTACAAGCATGTGTTACCACGCCCCGCTAGGAAACCAGTTTTTAATCACTGGAGACCCATTATATTAAAATGAGGTGACTTGGTTTCTTGCGAGGAGTCTTATTTGTTAAGGAGTGTAAAGCTGTAATGATGTCACAGAATGCAGATATGTTTATATAAAGACAGGATATTGCCTGCTGGATTTTCTAAATTATTACATTATTAAATACTTCCAATTGGTGCTATGTTATGAGCACCGGCGATTAATCCCGTCAAGCTATGTGGTCCTAGAGAAATTGGAGCTCTCCTTCAACATATATGCATAACTGTATCTCCTGTTTGTGGACTTACATGAAAAGAAACCCGATTCTTCAGAGTCTAAAGGTAATTTCAGTGCAGTACAATTAGTATTTTCTGTTTATGAAGGAAGTTGCTTTACTTTAGAATTTTTGTTTTTAATCTGATTAGGTAATAGCACATAGTTCAGATGTTTTTAGGGGGAAAATAACCATAGTTTCTCTACATTTTCCCCCATCTACCCACTTCCCATCACCATTTCCAAAAGGAATATTCAATTATGGTTTTAGTTTTCCAGGGTTCTTAAAATGCATATTCAGGCAGATATAAATAATGTAATATTTTAATTCTCCCTATATTGCACAAAAATAGCACACTATACACATGCTATTTGGTAGTTTGCTTTTATCCCTTAACAGCATATCTTGGGGACTCTTTGTTTGTTTTTAAAGAAAATATTTGGTGACTAATTGTGACAGGGGATGGAGGAGAGGCAAAAAAATGTGCGAGGGAGATTGTCAGCTCTCTTGGATTCTGCACCTGCTCACCCGCCAGACCTACCAACTTCAGCCTGATCTTCGCCATCTCTTATCGTACTTGATTACAGTGGGTTTGACCCGCCATTTATCTTTTGCCTTCCAGTCTACTCCACCCTGCTGTCTTAAACCCTTTTGCTTACACATTTTAAAGGTATTTTTTTACTTGTGTTTTGCTACCCACAAGATAAAATTTTAACATTTTATGCGCATACCAGCATCCATTACCTTTTCCATCTTCCATCTTCAGTCACACTGCATTTTACTTTAAAAATATAACAGTCAGTGGAGACAAAAGGAGTGATCTCGCAGAGAACCTTATTGTTTTGTATTAAGAGAATCTGTGGGAGGAGGGAACATTTTGAAGATACTTAAGTGAACAGAAGAATTTATTCAAGTAAAAGAGAGGGGTCACTGAATTTGTTACTGACCATCCTGAAAATTGTTTCAGTCAAATAATGGAGCTAGAAGCAATGACTTAAAATTTGACTTTTAATGAGAATAGAGAGATAGCACCAATGATGCAGTGAATGTTTTAAAATCAAGGTCAGATGGAGAAAAATAAGGACATTGTGGTGATGGCAAAGATTGAGGCTCCGAGGGTTGAACAGGCTTTCTCACTGGTGGCACTGCTGACGTTTGACTTGGGTAATCCTTTGTTGGGATGGCTTCTGTGTTGCAGGACATCTAGCGTTGTCACTGTCTCATTCCTCTAGATCCCCAGTAATGACACCCCGAATTATCTCCTAGTCCTTACTTTGGTTCCTCAGGGGAGCAGGAGTCATTTATGCCTGGTTGAGAATTGAGGAAGTAGGTGTGGTATCTCTGGAAAGCAGAAAGGAGACTTCATGAGGAAGGAATTCATGAGCGTGGCCTGAATTTTCTTGGTAAAGAGGGAAAATCTTCTGTAGAAGAATGCAGGAAGGAAGTTGGTTGCTTGAGATTGAAGCTACTACAAGAGTTAATTATACCAGTTTCATTTGAAATTAGATAGCATTTTATATTTTTTGTGTGGTACTGGCGATTAAACCTAGGTGCATTCTACCTCAGAGCTACACTCCCAGCCGTGTTTTATTTTTTATTTTGAAACAGGGTCTCATTAAGTTGCAGAGAGCCTCACTAAATTGCTGAGACTGACCAAGAACCTGTAATCCTCTTGTCTCAGCCTCCCAAGTACTGAGATCACAAGCGTGCGCTACCACACCATTCTGGCTTAAATAGCATTTTATAGTAAGCTAGGACAAAGAGTTTCCAAGTTTATTTTCTCTCCAGGAAATTGTCTATAGTGTTTCTTGGTTACATATTGCCAATACAGTGTAGCCCCAGTGGGTTTTTTCCCATAATTTTTGTATGCCTCTCTTGTAAATATAGTAATTGGTAGATAACATTTTCTTTGAATAAATCTGTGCCTTGTAATTGATAAGCTGTTTATCTGGTGCAAAGAACAAAATCCATACCTTAAGACATGATTTGTAGAAATTTCTTTCGTGTGTCTGGGAGGGGTGTACAGGGAGTTCTGTCCCTGAATTATACCTCCAGCCATATCTTGATTGATTTTTGGTAGTGGGGATTGGTCCCCAGGGCATTCTGATCAGAGCTATACCTCTAGCCCTTTTTTATTTTGAAACAGGGTCTTGCTAAGTTGCTGAGAGTAGCCCTGAACCTCTGATCTTCCTGTCTGTCTCCCCAGTACTGAGATTACATGCTTGCGTCGCTGTGCCCACCTTAGAAATTTTTCTTTCCATTTTCAAATTGTGTAATTTTTAATGATTGGTTCATAAAAAATGAAATTCAGAAAATGGAGGAGTAATAGAGTTCTTTTCTAATCCCATTTTTTTCTCCTCTACCACTTGCTCTGTGACATTGGACATACTTTGTGAAGCATGCTATATTATGTGTATATACTGATTGTACTTTGTCACCTGATAACCAAAATATTATTAATAGAAGATGTGGCAATTATAGAAAGTTATAATTTTTACTTTTAACTTTCAGGCTGAAGAACAGTTGAGAATTGTTGAAGAACAAAGAAAGATTCATGAGGAAAGGATGAAACTAGAACAAGAACGACAGCGTCAACAAAAAGAAGAACAAAAAATTATCCTGGGCAAGGGGAAGTCCAGGCCAAAGCTGTCCTTCTCATTAAAAACCCAGGATTGAATTGCAGACTCTGAACTTTTTACAAAGAAAAATGGAAAACTTTGTATGGTAGCTTCATGTTGAAGTGGTTTTTTTGTTTTGTTTTTTGTTTTGTTTTTTGTTTTTCTTTTTTCTTTTTTTTTTAATTTGGAAAATCTGGAAAGTTAGCTTGTTCTAATAGGGGCTATGCTCTGCAATTCCTTTTATTCCCCCCTTAACTTCCATTAAGTCAAATCCTTATCAGATCATTGCTGTGCTCTAAAAAGTGATCTATTTTTCACTTGTTTGGATTCTGTATTAGTGGTCTGAAGAAGAGCAGATCACTGTAATTATAGATGGTCTGATAAGGTTTTTACTGACCCACTGACTTCAGAGTTATACTCTGTTTACTACATCATAATGCTGGTTTTACTGACTTTTTGTTTTTTTATATATTTATAAAAAAAGAAAAAGTTGGTGATTGCATTGGAAAACTCCCAGGGTATTACTGGACCTGTGTGGTGTATTGTTAAGCCAGTGTCCTTGTGATACTGTTGGTCTTGATGTTCCTGATACAGGTAAGGAAACAGTTGGTCAACTCTGATACAAAACATATATATATATACATATATATATACAGTTCAGTATTGTCTCTGTTCAATTTGTTTTTATCTCATTGACAAAATCAAACCAGCATTCCCCATTGTGTAAATAAATGATTTTGCTGAATAAAGTAAAGTCTTAAATTCATATGTTTAAGCAATTTTTTTTAAAGTTCTGTTAAGTCTTAAAGAGGGTGGTTTACTTTTTGATGGTCAATTTAGAAATCTTAGAACTATGCTATATTTTCTCTCCTTTATACTTTTAACATAGGGTTTATATGTACATTAAATATACTTGTGAATGAGTATTTAATGGCTATTTTTACAAATATCTACTTTATGCTGATAGACCAATTATTACATCAAGTATTACCTTTAAAAGGACACCTAGAAAGATTTAAATCCTTAAACCTGTGCCTCTGTTTTAGGAAACAAGTATTATCACCACAAATTATAGTTATTAAAGACTAGAAAAATGTATTTAAAATTTATGGAATATTAGATCATTTTCAAAGAGGGCCATCAGAAAGAACTTAGCTTTGTACATTCAAAACAGGCTAAGGTAGTAAATTCATCCTTGCATGTTTATTTTTGAGACAAACACGAATGTTCGTCTTCTAGTTTTGGTCTTTTGGGGGGACTTTTTTTTTTTGCATGTGGAATCTTATGGATGATTCTTCCATTTTATACACTAGAATCTGCCTCATTTATCTTCACATATGTTTGTTTTAAGTTTACTGGTATTAAAATGTTTATTCAAGAAAAGGATACGGATATAAAAATGCTACCTGAGATGCATAAACGTGTCATAGTAGAGAAAATGCTTCCCAATATTTTTGAGACAGTTTGATCATTCTTTAAGATTGAAAACATAAATTAATGAAATGACTAAATGGTAGATTATTTTATAGTGTGTGCATGCTAAGAAAAATGCCATTGCTTTAGTTTTGAACTCTTCAATGAGTTTTAATTGTGGTAAGGAATAATAAAATCAGTTTAAATATCTCTAAAGATAGAATTTTAAGTAGGCATGAACTGTAGTGAGAACTTTTAGTAAACATGATACCTATTACTCTAAAACATTCACTTAATTTCCCTAAAAACTAGGTTGCCTATGAGTCTTACTTCAAAGTATAGGTTAGCTGTAATTATTTCATGTTTCTTATACTTTATTTTTTTTAAATGTAACTTTTTTTAATTCAAATTCATTGTTCCTAAGTTGTATATTCAAGTTTTTGGAAATGTTTATTTAAAAATTGTTTTTGCTATACTAGTGTTCTAAACATTGTATCTAAAGAAAGTAGCCTGGACTTAAAATATTTGAAATCAGCTTATGCGTGCCTTTTAATTTTTTTAAGTTTCGTACTACCACATGTGGTGTGAAATCACAGTAAGTTTCTTAAGGACATATTGCAGTATCTGCTTGCTGTTGGAGACTCTCCTGAGATAATCAGTTGTTCCTGTGCTTAGTAATGGGCTGCAGGAAAGAGGATGTAATTGTTAGTAATAGACACCCAATCTTTTCTGTGCTGCAACAATGTAGTAATTTGTTTTCATTTGTTTCCACTGCCTTTATGTACATATTATAAAAGTTAAAATTTTCTCCCAATCTATTAGCAGTTCAGATGTTCCCTAATTTATTAAATATGCCTTTTATTCACAATTTGTTTTCTTAGGTTATTCTCAATGCATTATAGAATGAACTAATGACTGTTTATTTTTATTACAGTATTCAAAACATGTAGTTACTGCCATTTATATTGTGGAGTTTGCAGAATTACTGATTGTATAAACTAAACCTTTAAATTAGCTTGGTGTGAGGACTCTTTCATGCTTCAAATAGGGGAAGGGGTTTATAAGACTTAGTTTCCCTTAAGAGGTAGCTAATTACATGGCTACAGTCCTCTCTTTAATTGTACTAGTATATGTCATAGCTTTTTTTTTGAATTGCCACCTTAAGAATTCTCAATGGTTTTATTTTTTGTAATAAACAGAACTCTGGGAAGTTCAATTCTATCATTTCTAATTCCTTATTTATTATTAAAGTTCATTTGTCACTTAAAAAATGTCCCCAAACTTACTGTTACGCTTAGCTAAACTTTGGTTTTTGGGTGTCTCCATTTTCTGCCCCTTGTGACCCAGAGCAATCCATCTGTTTTGTATTACTGGCCATGAAAAATGCTGAATACGGGCTAATTTTTGAGTCTCTATATCCCTCCGGGAAAGTCTTGTGACCTCTAAATACTAGAGGTGTTGATAATTATCGAAAACCTAAAGAACCATTGAAGGTAAAAGGACCTCAATTTAGAAGTCTAGGACAGGTGTCAAAGCCCCTCCTTTTATGTTTGTTGAACTTCACAATGGTGTCAACTCCTTCACTGTCTCTGACCTTTGTTACTTGTAATTTTTACAATGCTGTATGTATTTGAGGTAGGTCCTCCATGGTGGAAGACCTAGTGATGCAGCACTCCGGAAGATGTGCATTTCTAATCCACTTGCACTGGACATTTTGTACGCAGTTTGCCATTGCTTGCTTATGATTAGATCGTATTGACTGATCTGATACATGTTTTTGCATTTACAGTTACTAAATGATTTGGAACTGGGAAGCAATGGAAGAGGAGGGGGGTCCAGACTGAACTCTCAATTTGCTGTGTGTGGGGGTGTGAGTCAGCCTCCCGTTCATCCCTCAGTATTTCCTTGGAACTTTGATTCTGCAAATAGAAATCAGAATGCTTGCTTTTATTATCTGTTAGCGTGCCCACCAATTAGTAATATGTCCTTTTATAATAAATCACTGAGTTTGTAAATTAAACACTTCACTGGGAGTTGGATTTGAAAAAATTGCTCTGTTCCTGAGCCTCTAGTGGTTGATGAGAGGATGTGGGAACCAGTCCTATTTTTATACTTTTTTACACACTCTGGAGCCAGTAAATTAAAAAAAGATTAATATAATTAGCAATTTTACTATCACACCCAAAATTGTGGATATGTGTATTTATTTAATGTGTGTGGTACTGTGGATTGAACCCTGGGGTATTCTACCTCTAAGCTACACCTCCAGCCCCATTTTATTTTGAAATGGGGTCTTGCTAAGTTGCTGAGGCTGTCTTGGAACCTGCAATCCTCCTGTGTCAGCCTCTCAAGTGCTGGGATTACAGGTTTGTGCCACCATACTTGGCTATATGTTTTTAGTAATGTCAGTATATTTCCTAAGATTGGTACAACTGCTGCTTACCACATTCAGTTTTTAGGGTTACAATGAGTCTGTCCACTACATATGTTTGGATGGTCCTTCCCTCATTGTGTAGGCTTTCACAATGGATTGTGTGGCAGGTAAAATAAGGAACTAAAGGAATACGTGATTGCAATTGATTCTAAGTGCCTTGGAACCTTTTGTAAAGAGGGATGGGGGAGCTAGGCATGGTGGTGCACACCTGTAACCCCAGCATGTGGGAGGCTGAGACAGGATCGAATGATGTAACTTACAGAGACCCTTTTTCAAAGTAAAAAGGGCTGGGGGTGTAACTCAAAGGTAGAATTCTCCTGGGTTCAATCCCTAGTACCACAGAAAAAGGTGTGTGTGTGGCGGGGGGAGCAAGAAGGCAGTTAAGGACTCAGAATAGGAGTCCTCGGTAATTTCCCTTACATATTTACAACAATAGCATTTAACCTTTAATTTTCATGGTGAGTGTGTCTGTATCAAGTCAATCCATAAAGTGGGAATCCTGTTTAGAGAGGGGAAAGTGCTAAGATAAGTAATAGAGTTCAAAGTGTGCAGCTAGCTGTTGCCTGCTGCTTTCTCCACCGCACTACTTGATCCAGTTTAGAGTGATGAGTAGACCTTGGCTAGTTCTCCAAACCTCTTGGTTTGCATATGAGGAAATGAGGTTTTATGTCAGGTGTCCACGCTAGTTGGAGCTCAAGTATGCTGGGGTTTTTTGCATTGATAATGCTGTAAAAGAAAAGATAGTTTGACTTAGGTGACTACTAGTGGGAAATAAGGGAGTTTGGTTCCACAGTGTTTTTCAAGTCTGTAAACAGATAGGATTTGTCACTATACTCCCCAGAGGGGAAAATGATTCTCCTGACCAAGACTAATGGAGAATTTCTTGCCAAAGGTAAATTAGTCTCTAAGACACCCATTTTGTGATAATCTGAATTTAAGAAATAAAACAGATGGGGGAAAGTGTATGTTGCAAGGTCGATTTTTAAGAAAGGATTTCATTTAACTCTTGTTCAGAAAGATCTTGCCTTCTCTGATAAATTGGACAAAATGTGATTTGATACCAGAGTTCTAAAAACTTGAGTGATATGAAATAAACTATACAATCAATGCTAGGAAAGAAAGGTACAACTTCAGGAGATGCTTAACAGCCACATAGAAAATTCACTTAAACCACACTCAACATCTCAGATTCAGTGATTTTTCTGCAAAACCACAGTTTAGGTAAGATGTCTTGAAGTATGTCATAGAATTGATGGAATGTTGTAAAAGGAATAGATAAGCATAAGTTCTAAAAGCTAAAACATTTAGGAATTCAAAGGGGCAGGCACATTTGTAAGGTACATTTTCTTGGGCAAGATCTGTTGTGCTCTATTTTAAATGAATTTTACAGCTTTTCTGCCTTGTACACTTATTGAACTTTATATTAACTTATAATTGACTATATATTTGAAACTCCCAATTCTTTATTAGCCTTTTAAAAACGTGACTCCAGGAAACAGTGAAATGACTTGCTCTGCTGAAATAAAATCTTGTCTTTTGGCCAGGGGTTAAGCACATTCTGGTAAAACTACAGATTTTCAGAACCAACCAAGAATTTAATTGTAAAATGAAGCCCTGATACAAAGAGGTATTGCACTGATGTGACTGGTTCTTGTTTGGCATTCTGCTGAGTTTCTACTTGGGTCTTTTGCATGTGCCAGGATGACAGTTTTGCCTGGCATGGTGTATGTACAATAGTAGATACGAGTGGCTCAAGGTTGTGCTTTTAATTGCCAAAATTACTACATAAACAATAGTGGACCGTTGACATCTCAAAATTGTTTGCAATTGTGATGCTTTATCTCTACAGCAAACTTACATTTACTGAAAGTAAGTTAATATATGTCTACACACTTTAAAAAGTTACCTAACAGGAATTTTTCTGTGTAAGATTTTTTTTTTACTAAATATGCACTTAATATTTTTTTTAATGGGAGCAGTTTTTAAATGTATAGTTTCCCCAAGGTAAAATGCTTTGGATGTGAGATTATGTAATTACTGAAAAAGGTATTTTTGGAAGCTGGGTTATTTTCAGACAATGCAAATTTCCTTTATTTCCTCTCGTTTACTCGGAGAGAGGATGTAGGGAGCTAAGAGGTCACAGCTTAAATTTCAATGTAAGTTTTGCTAAATATGAACCGTACAGAGATAGTTCTTTTAAAAGATCATGCAGCTAACTTTATTAGCGTTCAATTAATTCCTTAAGTGGTTTCCCAAAGCATATAAAAAAAAACGTGTCTGTACCCTTGTGAATTTCCTACAGTAGCGCCTGCCCCTTCCTGGCGTTTAGTCTTCCTGGGAATTTGCCACTAAGTTTAAACTATACCGTTGTCGAACCTTTTTAAAATTTTTTATTTCCTCAAATTGAAGGCATATTTAAAACTATTAGTTATGAGGAGGCCTTCTCCTCTCTGAAAGATTTGTTTGGAAGAATTTGACTGTATCCGGTACTTGGCATGCGTTAGTGTGGTTTTTTAATCTTAAACTAGTCTTAACTCCAGATACTTAGAAGCAAGGCACCTTGAAAATCCCCAGAGTTAAAAAGAAGACTGAATGAAAAAACTAGCAAGTAACTAATGGTGTTTTACCTAACATAGCTTTTAAATTTAGCTTAGCGGGAAATTTGGTTCAAGATACACAATTTGTGGGAACAGTGTCGGGTTCCTTCGTTAGAAAATATCCTGGCGTGGACAACATTTAAAAACAAAACCAGGGTGGGCATGCAACATATTTAATTTTTGTCAAACTACGAACTGTCCATTTGAGCTGTGCCTACATTTACGTCGTTCTCCCCGCTGTTGGGCATTTTAAGAGATCCCATTTTGGAGTTTGTGGCTGATTGGGCAGAATGCTGGGTCCTTCCGCGGGGGTAAGCGTGTGCGCCCCAGAGGCCGAGGAGGAGAGCCGGGCGCTAGTGGGCGCTGTGGCCCCGTGGAAGCCAGCGCCGCGCTGGAGCTGGCCGACGCTGCTGCTCCCGCAAGCACTCGCCGAGAATCGAAGTCGTGAAGCATTCCTGCCCCCTGCGTCCGGCTCTTAGACGCTGGGAGCCTCTGGCTTTTACATCGCACGGGGCGGGGGTATCCGTCCCAGTCACCCCCTAACGTCCCGATGGCCTTGGGGAGCCGGAGCGTCGCCGAAGGCCGGCTAAAGTCCCCGCTGCACACTTGCAGCGAGAGAAGAGGAGGTGCTGTTTGCCCAGGAAGCGAGGAGCGGAAGGGAGACGCCAGCGACGAAAGTGGAGGGGAAAGTGGGAGGCGCAGACGGCGCGCCCCAATTATCCGCTGCAAATTGCGGCGCAGCGTCCCCGGAATCGCCTTGCATTTCCCGGCCCTATTGATCTAGCCGGGCCCGAGCTGATTGGTACCAAAATCACAGGAGAACCCGCGAAAGGAGCGGGGTGGGGGGGTCGCGGCGTGCGTGTGCGGTGTGCGCGCCCTACATACAGGGGAACATTTCATTTTAAGTAAAATCCCAAAGGAAAGCCAGCGCCTTGCACTCTGCATTAGCGAAAGCGTCGCCCTCTACGTTTTCCATAGAAGTTAGGATACTTGTCAGGGAACGAAGGCCGGCCGGGCGCGGGGACAGGTAGCCCGTCGTGGTCGCACGCTCCCCGCCCGGCCGTGCCCATTTCGACGTGTCCCCGCCCGGCGCCCCGAGGCCCGCCCGCCGCCCCGAGACGCCCGACGCGCACCCCCCGGCCGCAGCTCCTCCACCGCGGTGGGCTCGGCGGCGCTCCGCTCCGGCCGGGGGCGGGGCTCACCTGTCAGCTGGCGCCCCGCCTCGGGCCGCCCAATGCCAAGCGGGGGTGGCGGACGGACGGGCAGAGCGCCCAATCAGCGCGCGGCTCCGGCGCGGCGGGCCAATGGGCTGCGTGTCGTGGGGCGGAGCCCCGCGTTTATAGTGCTCTGACAGCGCGCGGGCCGCGCTGACTCTCCTCGGCGGGGACCGCGGCGCCGGCGGAGCGAGGATCCGCGCACCAAGCCGGTCCCGGCGCCCTCCCCGCACACAAAGGCCCGCGCGAGTCCGGCGCCCGCGGCGGGGACCGAGACTCCTCCTGCCTGCTCCGCGGGCCGGGCGCAGAGGGGACCGAGGAGGCTCCCGCGCGCCGGCAGGCGCCCTTCTCCGCTCCGCGCCCCGGGACATGGAGCCGCGCCGACGCGGCGCCCCCGCGCTCGGGCCGCTGCCCGCTCCCCTGGATCTATAGTCAGGCGGCCCCGCTCGGGACGCAGCGCCGCCAGCCCGCGCCGAGTCGTCTCACCGCTTCGGGCCTTTGTCCCGGCCCCGCGCGCTCCCTCCTCCCTGCGCCCGCCGCGGCCGGCCCGGCACCCTGGAGCCGCACGGGGGCCGGCCGTCCCAGCTGCGTCCGGCGCGGCGCCCCGGAGCCCCGAGCCCGCCGCGCCGCCGCGCCCCGCGCGTGCCATCCCGCCCCGCGCCCTGAGGCCCCGGAGGGCGCGCACCTGGCCTCGGCCGCCGCTGGAGCTGCTCGGCGCGCCCCGGAGCTGCCGCCGGCGCCTCGGTCTTCTCCCCGGCCCACCCCGGAGGATTGGGGTTCCGACCCGCGCCCCGTCCCTTCGCGTCGCCGAGTGCGCAGAGCTGGGAGCGGCTTGGCCATGGCCGCGAGGAGGGACTCCGTGTGGAAGTACTGCTGGGGAGTTTTGATGGTTTTATGCAGAACTGCGATTTCCAGATCGATAGTTTTAGAGCCTATCTATTGGAATTCCTCGAACTCCAAGTAAGTGGCGTCCGCGATCTCCCAGGATCCCCGCCCCGGGGTCCGCCGCGCCGCGCCGCGCCGTCCGGGCGGGAGGAGGGGCGGCCCGCCGAGCCTCGGAGCCCGTGTCTGGAACCCCGGTCTCCTGTCCCCCACCCCCACCCGCCACATTGCACTAGGTGGAGACTCGCTCTGCCTTGCAGCCGGAGCGCCGCTCCAAGGGGCGCCTTCCCCGCCGTCCCCCCCAAGCGCTCTCGGCTGCCAAGAGCCCTGGCGGCTCGGGTGGCACGTCCGAGAAGGTGTCCGATGGCGATACCTGACCCTCGCTCCTTTCAGAGGACGAAGGAAGCGGCCACAAACAGGGCTGACCGACGCGCAGCCACGGGCGGGCTCCGGAGACAGGCGGAGATGCTGCGCTCGCCCGGAGCGCAGGGGGCGCGGGCCCCGGCCCCGCGGGCGGCGGGTGGGTGGGCGGGCGGCGGCGGCTGTGGGTCAGGGGCAGTGGGGCGCACCCTCGGAGAGGGGCGCCGGGGTCGCCGCGTCGCCCGCGGCGGCCGGGATCGCGTGCGCCTCGGCGCCCCGCCACCAGCGAGGGTGCACGGGGAGCTCGCTTGCTCCGCAGGAGAACTCGGGTGACGAGCCCTCTCCTCTCCGCCTGGGCCTTGTATTTCTCCCCGAGTGCCCTTTGCACCTCAGCCTCCCCCTTCCTTTACGAACCAGTGGCCCCAACTCTGTGCGGTCCCGGTAGCGGGCTTAATTTTAGGGCCGCCTTTCGTCAAAGCTTAGGGCCCTGCCGAGTCCACGCAGCTCTCAAAGCCTTCGCCCTCAGGGGCCCTGGGTAGGAATGGGAGCCTTTGGATCACACTCGCTTTTATCAAACGGCACAGCTGGGGAAAAGCCAGGCCTTGTGGAGAGTAACTTTCAGTCTGGGCTACCAGGGAGCATTCATAATTTAGAAAAGGCAATCCATCCCTTAATATGTATGGCCATACCCGGAGTCATCTGTGCACACAGAACCGCATATTACCTCATTCTCGGGATATATTCCGAATCACAGCCAAAAGGGGTTTTGTAGCATCTTGGAATTTTAGCTTTGGGAAACTTGGGGCAAGTGCGGAGACGTCGGCTGGTTTCTGGAGCTCGCGTCTGCGATCACACACACAGTCGATGGCCTAATTGAAGTTGAGCAAGCTATGCGTGGATGTAGGCGTAAAGGGGGGGGGGTTCATTTAGGAATTACACCTTTATTAAAGAATTGTATCTACTGTCTTAAAAGTGGCAAATTTCAAACTTACCGACATATTAACTCAAAAAACACCACCACCACCACCACCCCTTAAAAGGGGAAAGACATCATTTTAAATCGATTTAAACAGGAATTCTTGCTTAGTGCTCGACGGCACTTGGAAACACTGCTCATATTTAAAAGTTACTGAATGCAGCCTCCTTCCGCGTAGTCTGATTTCCTAAGGTTTTTTTTTTTTTTCTAACGTAAGGTATGTGCCGCACTGGCGGTGGCATCTGTACAACGCTGCGAATCGCGAGGCACCAGGTGGTGCCGGAAGGCGCCGGGCTGGGACCTGCGCGCAGCAGCCGCCCCGAGTGCGGGCGAGGCCGGGCCGCTGCTCGCGCTGCGCCTACAGAGGTCACTCTTCCATGCGAAATGCTCGCGGGCCGCCGCGCCCCTCCCCCAGGCCGCGGCTTCCTCCACTCTACACTTTCACTGCCCGCTCTCTTTGGGGGCTGATCCCCCCCCTCCGGACTTAATATTTATATTTAAATCGAGTGGAAAGAAATTTCCACCAACCCTTTCAGCATTTAGCTCTTAGTACATGTGTCTTTCCGTTATTATTAGCCATTAGTGTGTGCCTATCTGGGGGGAAGAGGAGTAGAAATACCTACTTGGAGGGAAAAAAAAAAGCAGAACAATTCTTTCCAGCGAAGGTTTAGACAGTATTATTTTCTTTTCGTCATATATTGGGGGAAGAGGGTGGAGGATATTCACTTACCATTCTGATGGTTAAGATTAGTGTATTTTCCTGAGCCGCAGCCACGGATTTAGAGACCTGCCAGGGGCCTGCATTTTGGAGAAGCCCGCCTCCCTGTATTGCTGGCTTTGTGTTGAGGTGATTGCTCTGGCTCTTGAACATTAAAATTTCTTTTTAAGTTCTCCTGATAATGGCTTGACTAGAGGGCTGGATAATGTGTCTCTGGAAAAGATCTCCTTGTTGGAAAGTATGCAACTGAATGCTGGCTTGAGAGATCAGAAAGACTTCTTCCTGGGGGAATGACATGAAATCCTCTTTTTTTTTTTTTGAGTTTGAGACTGTATACAACCCGAGCTGGTGCCAGGAGCTGGGGGAAGTTGTGTATTTATTTCCAGGGGAAAGTTTCAGTCCGTAAATACGATGTGGCGGAAGGTAATCCAGTGCATGGAAGTTTCACGTCACTTTGTAGGAACACTGGAACAATTCATTTGTAATGAAGCAAGCATCAGTAATTAGATTTGTTTCATTGGGAGGTCAGCTTTTTTAGCAGGTGGTCGACATAGGGAGCATGCAGCAGCTGTTTGCATACAGGGTCCAGAAAATCCTTTGTAAACTGGCCGTTTCCATAACTACTTTAATAACATTGTGTGTGCTTCCATCCCTGAGAGTTTCTGAAATAATCAAAAGGAGTTCTGTGTACTGAAACATTAGTCACAGTTCATCCATAGGTTCTGATACCCCTAGGTCCTTGCAGGGTTTTTTTTTTTTTAATTCAGGAGAGAACAGCAAAGCCTGACTTCCATTTCTAATCAACATTTCAGTAGAACTCCCCCCTCCCCACCCCAAGCATGATGCTTTGCCAAAATAAAATAGTTGGCTATTTTTTAAAAAATAATAATTTCAGCTTAGGGTGAGCAAATCTGTACTGGCATGGTATTCTAGAATGAATTACACTGACTTTGAAAATTTCAGCTGAGCATTAATTTCTTATGTCTGGGGTTGTTATTCTCTACGCACCACATACTAGTTAGTTAACAAAGCATTTTGCTTTTTGCATGTAATTTTTTCCCTACATAATACTGAATTCCTGATATTGATCAACTTGATACAAAAGAATGGCTGGATAATATCCAGATAACCTATAATACATGGACCTCACCCTAGTCAGGCTCTGAATAAATACAGACCTGTCAGATTGATAAAATAAACTACAATGGATAGTGCTGTTTAAACAGCCCATTCAATAACATATACACGCCAGCCTGCCTTCCATTGTGTCTGAAATTCTTATTTTTGTAGGTAAACAAATGCACATTCAGCACCGATTGAATAGCCCCTTGAACTATGCTCCACAGTTTGCGTTTGGGTTAATCTTGTCGGTTTTAATATAGAGGGAAAAAAGCACAAAGCACCGGGGGTGGAATTGTTAGCGCTCTCACATCCACATTCCGCACATTTTGTCAGGATGATAAACTGTAGGTAATGGACTGTCGTCGTTCCACAGGACAACTGAGCCAGGCAGAGCACAAAGACGGAGCTCAAGCCATAGCTCACAACAAGCTTGCTAGCCTTCTTTTCAGATGAGAATTTATTTGGGAATCATGTGTCTCGGGAAGGCACTTCTTAACCTCAACAATTACAGCTTCGTGTCTCAGAAACCGGAGCTGGAGGTTAAGATGATTTGTTAAGCACTTGGTTCTAAATCTTTCACAAAGCTTAGCTGTTGACACTCGTCCTACTGATGCAAAGAAATGCAAATGAGTCTAACATTCCTAACCGCTTCTGACTCAGAAGCTGAAGTGTGAAGACAGGTGAATCGGCCATGGCCTGGAGACCACCGAAAGCTACCCGTTGGAATGGTTTCTCCGTAGTCAGCTGGAAAACAGTTGGTGCATTTATATTAATTATCCTAAACCCTCTTATCTGTACACTTACTGAGGTGACTCCCTTGGTTGGTGGATCAGCATGGTAACTGCCTTCAGACATATATTGCCACTGGAGCAACTCAGGCCTGGCCATCCTAGCTCCCCCTGACATAACTCAGGTCACTCCCAGGAGCTTCAACTGACACTTAACTTCAGCGACAGAGTGTGTCCACCTGATGGGAAACTGCTGGAGAGATCTCAGCATGACTGCAGCCCTGCGTCATAGGGATGGGAGTGGCAGGGAGAAGGAAATACAGATTGTAGACCCTAAAATTTTTTTTCCTAAAGATTTTTTTAGGGAAGATATTTCCTTAACATCTTATAAAAACTTTATTCTTAAAACAGTTCCTTGTCAATTAGACAAAAAGAAGCGCTCTTAAAGGAGAGGTGATTAAAATGGCCCTCATGTCTTGCCTAATCTCTGCCTCCTTTTGCTGCTGACATAAAGAACCTGTTTTTCAGGTCACTTATTATACATCTACATAGATTTGCTTATGAGCTCACCCTTTGTGTTGTGGAGTAGAGCCTTAAAGACGAGTGTTCAACTGTTTAAAATATTTTGATTAAAATATGCAGAACCCATAGAACTATAAGCTTCTAGTCAGGAATTAGCTCTTTCAGGGAAGGGCTACCCCCCTCTTTTAAAGGGGGGAATTAGAATGGGGCTGGGGGAGGAATAAGAACAGCCAAGGAGGAAGGGTAGCAAATGGGACATGTTCCGAACAGCTTGGAAAAACTCCTGTGGCTTCATTGTCTCTATAAAGCCAAAGAATACAAAGACATAAGCAATTCAGCCCTTCTCCCATGATGGAAAATGTAAACCGTTGACATGGCTCCCCTGTTTAACTTGTTTAATTCTCATTTTAAATTCAGCACTATACTAGCCGTGTGAACTCTGAAGATTTCTTTAGTAATCCATTTTGTAGTTCCGAATCAAAAACAAAGTGAAAGGGTCTGACACAATTTGCTTTTATTTTTAGGCAAATCAACCCTGGTCATAGTTAATAAGGGGATTACAACCCAGACTGGGTCTTTACAGATGTAATGTAAATTAAGGGCAGAGCATAAAGAAACTGATCCCTTTTGATTGAAGTATGGTAAAAAGGCATAGAGAAACTAGCAGCCGTAATCTGATTGTATGGCAATAAAACCACCATTTTCTGTCTTTCAGATAAAAATAATGTGGTAAATCCATGCAGTTCATAAGATGTAAAGGCAGATAAAGGGGGGAGCCATGGCAACATATAGATTAGCTTGATGTTAGAAATGACGCGTCCCTGAAAGGGACGCAGAGGCGAAGGCCCTTGCTCCAGGCTGTTGGGTATTATGTGAGAACCACACAGACTTGGAAACTGGGATTAGAAAGTATGAAAGCGCCACTTGTGGTCTGGGGTAGCTGCAGCAGCAAAGAAAAGCTGCTCAGTTCTTGCTCATTGGTGGAGGATAATATGGCAAAGGTAGGTGTCATTGACTGCCTTTTTTATAGATTGAGATGGGGGCTGATTAAAACTTCAGATCACTGCAGTCCTTAGGGCCTGGAAGCTTTTCCTTCTTAACTCCTGGCCTGGCAGTGGCAGCCATTCTGTAGGATTAACTGCACCTCGCTGTCGGTTGTCCCCTTCATCTATTTGGGCTTCAGGCAGGGACCTGCTGGGCGGTAACAGAGACCGGAGGGGATAGGTAGGGCTGGGGTTATCTGAAAAGAAAACAGAGGCCTTTTGATTTCAGCCATCTCGCAGGCTGCATGGGAGAAGCCACATAAACACGACACATTGTCCCTCTCCCCTGCCCCATAGCACTTCTCTGAGTTTTGTCTTTCCCACCCCGGCAAAGAAATGGGTAATAAAATTATAAAAAGGGTGAATTTAGCTTTAATTAAAATTAATTCATCCAATCTGTCAAAGCCAGCAGGCTTTATCACGATAATACTTTACTCAGAAATGTGAGTTGTAACCTTTGAGTTGGATGGGATGGACTCCCTTGGTGTAAATTACAGGATTATAAAAATGATGGTGCTACCTGCTTTAAAGTTAACAAAACAACAGCAACAAAAAACAAATATCCAGGCTGTTGACTCTTATTGTCCTGAGCAGCCTTGCCAACGAGCTGGACTTTGGTTTTTGCCTTCCACACTTTCCTCTTTAGTCATTCAACAAAATAAACCATGGCGTCCTCAACTGGGTTACATGTAGAGTGACATCCTCAATTGGGTCAAGCCAGAAAGGAAAGATTGCCTTTATTGCCTCCCATTTGGCTTTACAGAAAGAAAAGTCTCAGCATTTCTTCAGGAACCTTAAGATGTTGGAAATACTGATGGCTGCAAACCCTTCAAGTGTTTTTCTTGATGGAGTGGATCTTGGGTGTGTTTTACAAAGGGCTGTTTGTTTGTTTATTTGTTTAACAGCAGAATGAGGCCTTTCTAGACTCCTGCTTCTGTAGGAATCCGATGAAGACTTGTCATTCAACCCTAAATATTCTACTTCAGACCATTTTGTTGACTTTGTTAATAATTCTGACAGCTGACTTGACCTAATATTTTGGGCTGTAGATACACTATGTCTATCTCTATCTCTCTGTTGCTTCTCTCTCTCTCTCTCTCTCTCTCTCTCCCTCCCTCCCTCCCTCCCTCCCTCCATATATACAATGTATGTGTATCTCTCTCTCTCTCTCTCTCTATATATATATATACATTGTATGTGTATCTCTCTATATACACATTGTTTCATCACTGTAATACTTACTATAGTTGTTACCATGTAGCTTTCATAGACTAAAAAAGTCTTAAAATGATTGTGCACAGATCCCCCTTACTCAGTGCCTGCTACTTTACCTTCCTTTCTGACTTAATTCAGTAATGTACATCAAAAGACCCATTTCATTTGTCTAGATTCATCAAAGAGAAGGGACCCCCCTACTTTACAAGCTGGTCACATCCTAGCACCTTGCATTCTCCATTGGACAATGATTGCTAATGGCCCATTCAACTAAAGTATTTGCTTGTTAACAGGGGACAGAGCATGATAAATGTCCGGCAAGCTTGCAGCCTCCTTCAGCTTTTCAGATGCAGACTGGTGCATATTTATGGCAGGCAAATGACAAAAGAAGAGGTTGAATTGCCCTGGCCTCCAGCTTTCTATGAGGAAAGGGGTTAAAGTGATTAAAGAAGGGACGCAGGAAAGCCTGGCCACTTGTTTACTGCCATCCTACAGTTAGCTTTGCGCTTGGACCTGTGTGAGCATATTTGTGGAATATGATACTTAAGAATGGCGGGCCTAGCAAACTTGCGGAAAGAGTAGGTGATCAGCTAAGAATGTTTTCTACGCGCACAGAATGCCAGGTGAACTATTTCTGTGGCTCCAGAAGAGAATCAGCAGTGGCTGTAAAACTATTAAAATATTTTCCTTTTCATGTATAAATTCAAATATGTAATTCTAGTCAAGAGTATTTTGTGGCAGTCTGGTAAGTGCATACTTGCTGATTTCAAATAATAATAATGAACAGAGTAGGAAAGAGCTCCATTAAAAAAAATGGAGTTGTTTCTGCCTTGAGTAATTCTCTAAGCAAAATATGAAGAAGGAGTTGGCAGTAGTGAAGTACTCATAGCTTGTGCTCTGCATCTGCAAAGCACGAGTGGGTAGGCGTCAGCAGGGGCACGTTCAGAGCATGGCGAATGAGCCCCTGGTGTTCTGCCACACTTGGGAAAGCATCTTTTTCTTCCATACTATAAATAGCTTCTATATAGAATGATTTAGACAACTCAGTTTACTTTCTCCATTTACATTCAGTTGCATCTCATTGTAATTACAGTGTTTGAATGGCTCTCCCAATACTTGCTAGTGAAGTCCCTGCTGCTTTTTGAGCCTACCACCCCTGTATCACCTCAGAATAACTTTGAGTGCCATGCAGAATTTTTTTTGAAACCAGTCATCGGGTCCTGGTATTTGTGTTGGAGGGAAGTGAGGACTTATAGAGCTGGTGTAAAGCTCCAGCTAGCTTGGTGGGTGCATGTGTCGGACACAGGTCGGTAACTGTGTCCTGGACTACTGTTCCCTTTGGAGCAGCTCATCTGTGTGCACCTAGAATTTTTGACCTTCAACACCAGAGTGTCTTTCAGTCTTTCAGATGACCTCTTACAGCCACTCCAGTACAGCTGATGAAGCTCAGCCCCCCACGGTATGGTTGTGCCACCTGGGAAAATTCTGCATTTTAGTCCTCACTCCTTTCTCTGCTTAAGCTGGCTTCCTGTGTTCCAAAAACTTCTGTCCTGAATGGGAATTGCCTAATGAGTGGATGTGACAGGGTAAATCACGTTCACGTCCATTGCAAAGTGTATCTAGATGCAGAAGAAGTTGGAAAAATATCACTTTTCACTTAACCACCAGAACTATATTTGGGGTACATTTTAGACTAAAACTCTTGTAGGTTTTGAGTCCCCCACCCCCTTTCTATGGAAAAACAGATGATCATGATAAAAGACCATACAGTAAAGTTTGAGATTTCCTCGAGATGTGTTGTTCTCTCTCTTCCTTCATGACATAGATGAAATGTAATATCTTTAAATCTTGCCTCTCTAGTCCCAGGGCACTTCATAGAGAAATACTTAAAGTGCAGAAACAACAGTGTACAATGCGGGTCCCAGTTCGTACTCAAGTCCACATTGCTCTGCCTTCCAGGCATCGCTTCATTTCTGCAGTCTACTGACTACTGGCAAGCATTCATGGGATGGACACACTCAGGCAGATCTGTGCTGATGGCTGCCGACCTTCTCCTAATTGATCATATGCTAGTAGAGATCTGTTTTCCAGACCCATGGCTAAGCTTTAGGGCACCTGAATCACCTGCAGGGCTTGTGAAAACAGACCCTGCCCCAGGGCCCTGATTCCTGAGGTCCAGGGTGGGGCTGGGACCTTTACATTTCTAGACTTCTTGCAGGGGGTGCAAGGGCTGCAGGTGCAGTGACCTCACAGGAAGAAGGGAAAGCAGTCACGGGTTGGAGCATGGGGTGGGGGTGAAGGATGCAGCCCAGGGGAGGAGAAGCCTCCTGAAAGATAGCAGTCTCTCTAAGCAACATCACAGTGCACTGCTGAAATAAAGAAAAGAATAAGCAAGCCAGAGCTCAGTGCAGTGTCCACCTGTAAACACGCTCCATTATTTCATTCATTTGGCCATAGCACAAAAGACAGATCCTACCAATAGAACAAGCGGACCTTGGGAGATAGCTAACTCATTGCTCTCAGCTACCTGTTCAACATGAGGATCATCAGTGCCCATTGCTTTTCAGTAGGATAGTGAACAGGTTAGGCAGCTCAGTGTAGCAAGGACAGTGGGCCAAGGCTCTTTCCACTTCAATCAGAGCACCTGCTTTGGAATTTGCCCCTGTGAGCCAGTCCCAGTGCAGCCTTTGATCAGCTGTGTAACTTGGGACAGTGTCCTCCATGTGGCTCAGCTGTCCCACCTCCCAAAGAGGGTCAATAATTGTGCAACATAAAGGAGTAATAAAATTGTGGTCGGGATTAAATGTGTTTAAAGAGCCTAGCTCTGTGTTTGGTACAATGAACCAATAAATGTCAGCAGTTATTAATAAAAATTAATTGAATATCTACTGTGTACCTGGTTACAGTTTATTTTGCCTTCCACAAACAGAGGAAAAAATGCAAATACTCCTTTGAATAAAGACTGTAATGTAGCACTTTCACCTTTTAAACTTTGTTATTTTATTGTTTACCTGCCAAACTTCTTATTCTTCAAGACTTTCTGCTCTTCTACTTTTTTGTCTATTACCAAGTTAAACACTCTCTCTTCTGCTTGCCTTACCCTGTGCTTTCTTAGGATATTTATAACCCTGGACACTTTTTTTTTTTTTTTTTTGCGGTACCGGGGATTGAACCCAGGGGCGTTCTACCTCCGTGATACACCCCCGGCCCTATTTTTTATACTTTATTTTGAAACCGGGTCTCACGAGGTTGCGGAGGGCCTCACTAAGTGAGAGAGAGAGAGAGAGAGAGAGACCGGGAGAGAGAGAGAGCTGAGGCTGGCCGCAAACCCCGATCCTCTGGTCTCTGCCTCCCAAAGTACTGGGATTACAAGCATGCGCCACCACGCCCGGCCTGGACACTCTTATTATCTATTCAGCTATGTGCTGAGAATAGGGCCTGTAGATCCATTTTGGATATTCTAGTAAAGAACACAATAAGAGATCGGGTCATTGAATGAAGAAGGCATGTACTCAACCTGTAGGGATGGGCAGTGTAACTTTTTTTTTCTTTTTGCATTAACATCACGTGATATTTCTCATTTAGAAACCTCCTTTCCTGGTGGAGGTTGTTTTGTATAAAAGCAGTTCTACACAGTGCTGACTATGTGCCAGCTGTTATTCTAACTGCAGGACAAATACTTGTTAATCCTTCATAGCAGCCACGTGAGCAGTATGTTCTCATCATCTCTTTAATACCAACAAGGAGCTGGGCATGGTGGCTCACAAGTGGAATCCCAGTATGTGGGGGACTGAGACAAAAGGATAAAAAAGGGCTGTGGGTATGAGTGTGGGTGTAGCTCAGAGGTAGAATGTCCTGTCCCCAGTCCCACCCCCCAAATACCAATGAAGAAACTGAGGCTAAATTGGTTAATTAACTCACTCAGGGTCATATGTAGCTAGGAAGTAGATTTGAACCCAGGGACTCCGAAGCTGGCATCCCTCCTCTTAATTCTCCACCTGTCCTTGTTATGCTATTGCAGTGAGTGGTTATTGGGTAACTAAGCAAGCCTTTGCTCAAAGCAGTACCTACAAGTTGGATAAAAAGAAAAAAAAGTGTGGGCCATGACTTCTACTGCTCATGTTGACTTCGGGTCACTTTCTTCTGCTGGACACGCCATTCACAATGGATCCTTTGATATAACAAGGTTATACCCACTGGAAACAGAATAATCACGGCTCATTTAAAGGATGACTAGGCAGTTTTGCAGTCTATAACATTAATGCATTTATTGAGTAGTAGTCCTTTGACTATGCACATTTTCCTTTTAAAGTTTTAAATCATTGATCAGTTCTTGCTGCGAGAACGAGAGGTCAGATTTTGGGGGTGAGTTGCTGTTGGTGAGCTGCTGAGGATGTGTCAAGCTGAGGAGATAGTATGACATCTTTTTCAGAGTCTAGTCACAATTAAATGCCATTTTATTTTGGATTTTGGGATGCGTGCCAGCTTCCAGCTTGTCAGAGCTGAGAAGACTCAAATCAAGTCCAGGCCCATTTCTACAGCAAACTGGGAGTCTGGCTTCTTGCCTGTGGATTCATTCAGTACAGCCCATCTGGCTTTTGATGTTCTGCAAGTTTGGAGCAGTTTGTTTAAGGAAGCCAGGCGGTGGATATTGGTGGGCCTGGGGTTCTCTTGACTCCGAGCTGGGCGTCTTGGTTCGCATTTGCACCACGCTCGCTCCTCATCTGCTTACCTGCAGACCACCACACTGCCGGTCAGAGGTCTCCAGCAACCAATCCATCACTCCCTTTCCAGCTCAGGGGCCCCGGGCATCCTCTTACTTCCTCTGTCCAATTCACTGCAGTGTAGTTCAGAGGCAGCCTGTTGAAATAACTCTAGTGTTTAACTTCTGGGGTGCTGTTGTATTTTGGTCCAGGTAATTTCAGGCTGCGTGTGTTGACTGAGCAGGAAATAAATCTGTTGCCTGCAGAGTTATAGTGGAGCCTCGTTCACATTTTCCAAAGACACATCATTTTGGGGCAATCCGCATGATGGCCTAATTCAGATTTACTTCTTCTGTCTGGTGTTAGTAGTTTCGTAGCCTGCTTTGTTTCTCTTTGCTCTCTTCTTACCCTACTCCATGGTCAGTGGCAAATCCAGGGGATGTGCAGGAAGAGGTCTCTGGTCACACACCCACAGAGGACCTGTGCCTGACCCCTCCCCTGGAGCCCAGGAAGGAGGAAGTGTCTGGAGGTGCCATTTAGAGCCTTGGAAAGCCTTCTAAACTGTGTGCTGGGCTTATGGTGCTTGCCTGGCTAGCAGAATCCCTTCTCATAGGGAGAAAGAACTGAGAGCTTTGCCTCCCCTTTTGTCTGACTCACTCCCTTATTCCTTCTGTAGCTGGACAGGCACCTGCTGAGTGTGGGTGAGGGCCAGTGGGGGATGGCCGGAGCTGGAGTACTCTGCTACTGAGGTTCTCAGCGCCCTTCTCCTGCCACAGGGACATCTCATCTTAATACGACAAGGATGTAATGTTTTTCTGAACAGACAAAACTCTTTGAAATTAAAAAAAAAAAGCATGATAGCAGGAAAACAGTCATTGGTAGAAAAGATGGCCCCAGCCCAGGTCCCTGGTGTTGTTGCTGAACCTCATCCCAGGTCTCCTGATGTGTCAACTGCCGAGCCATCCCCTGTCTGATTTACCTGTGGCTTTCATCTCTGATTTTTCCCACTCGGATAAATGAGCCAAGGGGCCTGAATGCTTACATCTAAAACAACCGCGAATCAGCTGGAAAGGCCCTTTGAAGGTCTTTCTCTCGGAGTGCCATTTTTCTCTCTGGTGCCTCGCCTATAAATAACACAGTTCCACCTTCATTTATAGACTCTTGCTTAAAGTATGGCTGGAACAAGACCATACAGGTGCAAACAAATTACGGTTGGGAAAGAAGCCTGCAGTGTCTCTTGTCTCTGCGGTTATGAAATCCTAGTAGCTTCAATCATGGGGTCACATGGTCAGGGAGCCAGCAGGACGGAGTTGCACTGGAGGGTCACTCCACTCCCCACCTCCCCGGGGTACCTCGCAGCATCCCAGCTTCACTCGGAAACACCCACGTTTTGCCTTCTCTAGCTACAGAATTCGTGGATAATTTTTCTTCTTAGGGGCGTGGTTTTGGTAGAGGGAGATTATTAGATAAATAGGACCTAGTTTTGATTAGAGGTAGGTTGTTGGTTTTTCTTTTTCATTTCAGGACAGAGGTTTAACTAGTCTCATAACTTGTGAAAAGACAGCAGTGGTGTCTGTCCATCACACACATGAAGTTTGACTCATGTGATTAATTCACAAGCAGAACATGTATTTTCACTTCAGCTTATTAGAGGTGTGCCCCTCTCTGAATTGCAGGCTTTTATGACAGTGGAAATATAGCATGGATAAAAATGTAATAAATGCTTGTGTTATCTTCCTGCAAAAAAAAAAGATGTTTAAACTATGAGAATATTATCTCTGAGTGTCTTAAAATAAAATTTACTTTAGCCACCAGTGTTTTGAGCATGATATCACAAATAAAAAACAAGATTAACATCAAAAGGAGTCGGTTTTCATTCAATTGTGCAGCACTGTAGCCTGTGAAATTTAATATTATTTTGACTCTTTGGTAATTGTAGAATGACAGAGGGAAATGGGTAAGTTTAAATAAAAGTGTCTACCACGGCACACACAAGCTCTGTCAAATGCGAGTTGAGGTCACTGGGCCACCAGTGAGCCCTCCAGCTCTGTCACTGCAGATTGGATTTTGATAAATAAAACTTTCTTTTAGCTGGTAGTTTAATTCCTTTTTCCCAAGTGTGTACCTAGATGAAGAGACGCAGAGCCTCACCTGGGATTGCTGCTGAACTGGTTTGTGCGCCTGTGGGCTCACGGGCATTTGAATTTCTGTGCTTCTCATCTTTCTTTTCTTGAAAAGGCTTTGCTTGTGGTTGGTGTGAAGTTTGAAATGTACACCCTGCTCCTCGCCCTCGCATTTATAACACTTTAATGGTCCCTGATTGTATAGCCTGCTTTTAGGCCCCTTTTCTTGTCCTTGAATAAATCAGGTTCATGTTGCAGATATTTGTTTTAGAAAACTGTGAAAGAAGGGCACCTGTGAAAACAGGCGATTGTTCCAACACACATACACATTTGAATTAAAGCAGAAAATGTCGAGTAAAGCCTCCAATTACTACCTTATTTCTTGAAGCCACTGAGAAGATAGTGGTGTGCTCTCTGGAAGTTTCAAGGTAATTACTTGTTACTCTGAGCAGGGGAATCTGGTAACCTAGGTCTGTGTGAACCTGACACCCTCAAGCTACAGCCCACTCTTTCTCTGGTTTCAGAATCAGTCTGTGTAGAAACTTGTTCTGATGTTAAAGTGCAAAAGGGGGCAGTAAAGTGCTATCCACAAAAAAGGGAAAAAAAATGTTTCCCAAGTATTTCCTATGGAAGAGATTACCTATGTCTTTCTTGGGCCCTACTTTTACTTATTCATTTTATAACAAAACTTCTGTTTGGGGCATTTCTAGAATCTCTTACTAAACTGTAGCGGTACTCCAGCATTACAGGAGGTAATGCGGGACTCAATAGCCTGTTATCAAGTTCACATACTCATGATGCAGAGTCGTTTCTTCGTGAGTGTTTGTATTCCCCAGTGCACAGGGCACTCCAAAGAAGTATGTTGGTCTTCCAGGTTAAAGCTGTTTGAGCTACAGGTAGATGTGGAAGGCCAGAAGTGCATGGCAGACTTGAGGGTCAAGGGGTGGGTTTCTCCAGGGTGGGGAGAGCATGCCTCCATTATCAGAGGTGACTGGAAAGACCCACCAATCGCAGCTGAACTGCAGAGTGTATCCTCATGCAGAATTTCAGACTAACCAATTTACACACTGGCTTCTCTTCTTCCCTGTAACCTTTGACACTTAAAGTAAAAATACTTTATGGAAAAAGTATGTTTTCCAAAATGTGGCAGATTCAAAGTGTACTTAAAACAAAACTCTGGCTTGGGAATAAACGTAGTATATTGTATGGAAGAGCTTGGAAGAGCCTATTTGGAAAGTTAGGATTCAGGTTCCTTGAAATGCCAGCCAACTTCCAGAATCGGGCAGCTCGGTGATTGAGCGTAAATTGCGTCTCTCCCTTATTTTTTCATTTATTTGAATAAACAAGTTGTATGTTATTCCAGCTTTTGTGGACTCAGGAACTGATTTATTACATAGGCCACAGTTCAAACTATGATAATTTCATTTATTTGCTTTCTAAGGAATGGCTTCAAAAAGTTAAAAAGTCTACAAGTGTTGACTATTTTAAACACTTCTGTTAAAAATCAGTTATGAAAACTAGTTCAAGAAGATGGTACAGTTTGTTTTTTTGAAGTTACACTTTTTGAAAAGTAATGTTCCAATCTGCTCACAAAAGTTTTGAGGGAGCCAGGCGTGGTGGCGCACGCTTGTAATCCCAGTACTTTGGGAGGCGGAGACCGGAGGATCCGGGTTCATGGCCAGCCTCAGCTCTCTCTCTCTCTCTCTTTCTCTCTCTCTCTCTCTTTCTTTCTCTCTCTCTCTCTCTCTCTCTCTCTCTCTCTCTCTACTTAGCGAGGCCCTCTGCAACTTCGTGAGACCCGGTTTCAAAATAAAGTATAAAAAATAGGGCCGGGGGTGTAGTGCGAAGGTAGAATGCCCCTGGGTTCAATCCCCGGTACCGCAAAAAAAAAAAAAAAAGTTTTGAGGGTTTATTGCTGAGAATTTTGAAAATCACAGAGAGCTAAACATCTCTCTTGGCTCTGCACCCAGCATCCCAGAGCATTCCAGGTTAGGGGTCCTGTGTGTGACCATATGCGCGTGTCGGTCTCTGTGTAGGCAGCAGGATGGCATACCACATGTTTTATATATGTGCCTATTTTCTTTCTCTTTTTTTTTTTTGGTTGTGTGTGTGTGTGTGTGTGTGTGTGTGTGTGTGTGTGTTACTGGGGATTGAACCCAGGGGCATTCTCCCTCTGAGCTACACCCCCAGCCTTTTTTTATGTTTTTGTTTTGAAACAGGATCTCACTAGGTTGTCGAGGGTCTCACTAAGTTGCTGAGGCTGGTCTCCAAGCTGCAATCCTCCTGTCTGAGCCTCCCAGGGACTGTGACTACAGGCATGCGCCACCATGCCCAGCTATGTGCCTATTTTCAACTGAAATAATCCATCTACTTACAGTGCTCTTCAGTGATCACACACTGTCACGCATTGCCTAACAACAGGGACATGTTCTGAAAAATAGGTCGCTAGGTGATTCCATCATGGGAACGTCTTCGTGCATGCTTACTCAAACTAAATCGCTGTGATGTCACGAGGTGATATAAATGTTATGGGACCACCATCATAGATTTCGTCCCGACATTGATGGAAAGGTCTTTACAAGGTGCTTGACTATACTCCAATGATGTCATTTTGAAATGAAGGGAAAAAATGAAATTCCTTCTCCTTGGAACAGAACGTATATTCAGGTATGAGTCTTACCTTGCTTGGCAGTTTTCTGCAGGTCAAAAAGCTTCTTTGAGGGTCTCCTGTTCCCACTTCCCCTAACACTCATTTGCATACGCACCAGCGTGTATGGCAGGATTTGCATGTCCTGTTTCGTGAGTGACATATGAGTCACGTGGCCCTATTTCTCAGGTGTTTGGTACCTGCCCTAATTATGCAGATACATGAAATACATTATCTAAGTGGGTTTTTCCTTGTGTGGTATTAACAGTGTCTCTGGGCCTGACCTGACACTTTGTAGCTAGAAGCACTCACCCAGCATTTCCAAGAAGTACTTTCGTGTCTGTATGGCCTGGCTTTACCTGACCTGGTTCTTTGTTTAGATGCAGAATCTGGTCATGCCTGTATGTATTTCTTTATTCTGTGTCAGCTTGATATTTTGCATTCGATCACTAACATTGACTTGCACTCTCATTCACCTCCACGTAGCCCTCACTTCTCATGGGAGAGCCACCAGGTCATCTCTTCTTGAGTATTTTCATGAACTACATCAGCATCAAGGGGCCTCTCATCGACGTGGGTATTCTTCTAGGTTAACCTATGTGCTTTGTCCAAACATGAGGCGCTGGGATGTCTATACTGAGGTGCGTGTGGTAGGGTCAGGAGAAGTGCTGGAATGGTCAAGAGGAGAGAGGGGCCGTGAATGTGGCGTGTCTGGTGGTGAGCGAGGGGTCCTTGTGCAGCTCTCCCTAAGCATCTCATCTGCGGGCTTCCCATGAATTCTCCTATGGCATTGAGTGGAGGTCAGAAATAGACCCAGCTCCTGCCTCTGTCTTGACCCCAGGGACCCTACAGGCCTGGTTAGCACAATACTGGTCAGCGCAAGGACCCAGATTTGACATCACAAGGCCAGATGGTCTGGCTGTCCACAAAAATCACACGTGGTGGCCCTGAACAGCAAGTGGCTAGTTTATGCTTTCAGTGTTTAAACCAACCTGGGTTCAATGGGGGTTAAAGCATTCTGCTCTGTTCCTCATTAATTCTGCTATGTTCTAGTCTATTAACATTAAAGAATATCATGTCTCATAATGGCAATAAAAGTTTTTACAATTAGGAGTACGAAGTTGAAATGCCTAATAATTATTAGAGATCTAATTTAGATTACTAAATATTAATGTCTAATTTAGATTATTAGATTTATCATCCAAAGTATTCCCCATGGAAGTATTAGAGTCTGATTTGGCAAATAACTTTTAAAAACTTGAGTTAAATTTGATAGGTAGCCCAGAGGTAAAAATAGATTCTAATGTCATATCATTTTACTTCAGGCATGTTAGCTTTGGAAACCCTACTTGAAAGTTTCCATTTTTTTTCCACATTCTATTGTCTCCCTCTCTAATTCATGGTCATGCCATCTATTGTCTTGCTTGGAAATGATTCATTGGGAAAAACCATAGGAGTTGCCTGTTTCTGCTCAGTGTTCCCCTCTGGCTACCTAGGAGGCTCCCCAGGAAAATGCCTAAGCCCAGGAAATGGTGCTGAGGTTGCCTGACAGGGGGCGGCACGGTTTCCCCTCCATCAAGAGGACAGAGTGCCTGTGCTGACTGTTACAGCCAGGCTGGGAGAGGGACCAGCCTGCCTCTGTTCTCTCTCCTATCAAGACTACGAATCACTATTGGTGTCTCGGTTGTGGATTACAAATTATTAGATTTTATTAAATGACACCTCTCTCTGACCACTCGTTTTAGCAAGGTTTAACAAGAACAACCTCCCTGTGTAGTAGGGGTTATAACTATGGCAGTTTTCCACTGTGCTGGTTTTTTTTTTTTTGTGTGTGTGTGTGTGTGTGTGTGTGTGTGTGTGTTACAAGATGAATCTTATCTCAACACACCAAAAGAAATCTGTATTGGACATCCACCACGGATAGTCTGTGGTAATTCAAAATTAGCCAGTTGTCATCACCATAATTTTTTCAACACTTTCAACATCAACACATGAAAAGTGTATTATCAAAGGCTGCAAAATATTCAGGGCATGTTGTGCAGGTAGTGTGACTTATTAAGGTCTCTAAGCAAGCTCAGAATAACAAAATCCAAACATAAGTCCCCCTAGCTTCAAAAAAAGAGCTCTGTGTGTACTGATTGGATTTTAACACATAAGACTCATTGTGTTCCATTTTTTTAAATATTATCAAGAAAATCCCATTTGCTTTTTACATACATTATGCTATTTGCATAAATTTCCTGGCATCCATCTGTAACATTATATGTAAAACACAGATTCCATGTGGTCCGCCAATTTCTTCTTTACCTTTTGGCCTCTTGGGCAAGGCACAGAGACCAGGTGGCCGCCGGCACCAGCCAAGGTCTCAGATGAACCGCGCAGGGGAAATCTCTGGGCTGTAGGCGCAGCCCGCGAGTGCTGGGCACGCAGCTTGGCTCCTACCGCTCTCCATGGGTGCTACAAGCCTGTATTGGCTTTCTCTTGCTTCTCCTCAGCTTCATGGCTGATCTATGAAAAGCTTGATTTAGAAAAACATGTGTTTCACAAAACCAGATTTGGACCTTAATGTTATACAGTGAGGACTGAAAAATGTGTAGGGAAAGGGGCTATTCCTGTCGTGTTTCACGGGGCACCAGTGTCTCGCCCGTTCGACCTGTTAGGGGCGTGTGCTACTCACATGAAGGTCACGGGGTGAGAGGCACATGGACCAGTCTTTAGCCACCAGTACGTGCAGAGCTGCATGCTTTTGTGATGGCTGGCTTTGGAAGTGGTTAATTGCCCTGTATTTTAAATAGTGAGGGATTGTAGAAGGCTGTCGATACGTACAAATCCTTCCAGAGACGGGGTCAGACCCCCCCGCCCCAACTCGGAGTGGTTCTGTCTTCAGAATTCCTATCACACCTGTGATCTGAAAATAGTTTGTGGCACTTAATTTGACCTAAATGTGTGTATATGTTCCCTTCCATTTGTTCACCCATATTGTTTTTTTTTTTTTCCCCAGTGAGTGCATTATTTATTGAGCATGTACTGTAAGTCAGCTCCTTGGGCTTTTGGTATTGAATCAGAGGCACGAGGGACCTGCCTGCCCACGGAAGCTAGATGGCGCCTTCCTGGTGACCTGGGTCTCTCCTGTGCCCTCACTCACAGCCTCTGGCATGAGACAAGTTGCCTGGGTTGTTAGGCTCATCTCACTCGGGTTTGCTGCCATGTTGCCTTAGGACGCGCGAGGGTCCTGGGAGGTATCTGCCTTCTACTGTGGTCCATAAAGAAGGCGGCGCATCCGGTAAGGAAGGCGCAGGCGACCTGCAGATGTGCTCTGGGCTCAGCTGCGCTGTGTCTCCTGAGAAACCAGTCTCCACCATGGAGTGACTGGTGTGCCAGCTCTTCACAGAGAGGCTTAAAATAGAACCTCGCTACGACTCAACTCTTGAGTCCTTTTGTATGGATTTAAATAAAGAGGCTTTTTTTTTTAAATGAACTCTTGAAACAGTTACTTTTTAGGGAAAAAAGATGAAATTCATGCTTTGCATTTTGCCACAATGAATTTGAAAAGGTGGTTTTACATTTTTCGAAGCTTTAGGAATTGTGGGTTTTGCCAGAGCTTCATTTTTATGAGCATATCAAATATGCTTAGTAAAATCTGAAGTCCATCCCCGTTCTTTCTTGTCGATTCTCCACCCCACAGTCACCCTGCTTCCTCCACTCTGGCTATGACAGAGCTTTAACAAAGTCACACTGCACATACCGAATTAAAACTTTGTATCAAGAAAGTGTGGCTTATTTGCAGAATGAGTTAAAAGACTCATTAAAGCTGGGCTTGGTGGCCCACACCTATAATCCCAGTACTTGGGAGGCTGAGACAGAAGATCTGAAGGTTCAAGGTCAACCTCAGTGATTTAGGGAGGCTCTGAGCAACTTAGGGAGGGTCAAAATAATGTTTCAAAATAAAAAGCGCTGGGAGTATATCTTGGAGGTAGACTGCCCCTGAGTTCAATCCCCAGGACCCCCCAAAAAAGACTCATTAAAATATTTATATCACTAGTGCTGGGCATGATGGTGCGCACCTGTACTCCCAGTTCTTGGGAGGCTGAGACAGGAGGATCAGGTTTGAGGTCAGTCTCAGCACCTTAGCGATGCCCTCAGCAATGTAGTGAAAACTTGTTTCAAAACTAAAATAGAGCTGGGGGTAGAACACCCCTGGGCTCAATCCCCAGTACCATACGTATATAGTACTTGACTATACATGACTTGCACCTTCTAAAAATCTGGCCTAACCTGCTGAGACCCGTGAAGCCGCACCAGCCCACACGTTTTCTTGACCTTGGCCCAGCGGCATCACCAGCTGGAGCTGTGACTTGGACCTGGTGTGCGGCAAGAGAATCATGAAGAGTTCTCTTCCTGGGTGGGAGGAAAGCTCTAGAGAGCAGGGGAAAAAGAATCCTCCAGAAGGGAACAGGGTCTTGGCAGCATTTTGAATGAAGAAAGAGCTTCCTGAGCCAACGTCAGCCGTGAGTGTGCTGTGGGGGAGTTCTAAGACCCGTGCAGATGTGCAGCTCGGGAGGGTGTGATACGTGTTCCTCAAAGAACTGTGGGTTCGTCTGGCTGGGGAAGGATTCTGATCTCCGAGCCCTGGGAAGCCCTCGGGGAAGTTGGTAAGAGGTGAAAGTTGATTGACCCGAAGAGCAGAGCTTTGTTGAGAGGTAGGTACAGGCGTCTGGGCCACAGACTTTAGTTGTCATTTAGGAATGTTTGTGCTAACACCAGCCAACTCTCATATGGAGTTCATTGGTGCCAGCTAAGAAAGAGCAGGTTTAGGATAGTGTTTGGAGCAAGGTAAGAAACCCCAGGCAGGAATTGGCCCCTGTTTTGTGTAAGCATTAAAGATTTCCTAAAAAGGCTAGGAAGGTAAGCAAGTTGATGCTTGTGGAATTTAGTTTGTGCCTACTGCCGGGCATCGTGGCCCCAGTTGTTAACCACAGGACATGTCAGAATCACTGCATGTGTTTGAGGTGCTGTTAAAAATGGTAAAAAAAAAAAAGCCAGGTGTGGTAGCACATGCCTTTAATCCAGTACTTGGGAGGCTGAGACAGAAGGATTGAAGTTTTGAGGCCAGCCTCAGCAATTTAGCAAGGCCCTCAGCAACTTTGTGAGACTCTGTTTCAAAATTAAAAAAACAAAAAAGAGAGAGAGCCGGGCGTGGTGGCGCATGCTTGTAATCCCAGTACTTGGGAGACTGAGACCAGAGGATTCAGGATCGTGGCCAGCCTAAACTACTTAGTGAGGCCCTCCGCAACTTAGTGAGACCCTGTTTCAAAATAAAGAATAAATAATAGGACTGGGGGTGTAGCTCAGAGGTAGAATGCCCCTGGGTTCAATCCCCAGTACCACAAAAAAAAAAGGACTGGGGGGTGTAGCTCAGAAATAGAACACCCCTGAGTTCAATCCCCAGTACCATACCAAAAAAATAAAAATTGATGGTAAAAATTAGCCTCACCCACAAACATTCTCATTCAGTCCTTCAAGATGGACGAGTTGAGCTGTGTTGAGTTTTACCCTCAAGGATGGTGAATCTGCTGGAGAGAATGTCCTGGAACATCTGGGGAAGCCCCACAGTCCCCTGGGGCTGGATCTCAGAGAGTATCCTCCAGAGAACTGGGGAAATGACCAAAAGGTGACAGAGAGTCTCACGAAGTGATGTTCTCCATTTGTCAGAAGCTCTAGAGAATTCTTCAGCAGTGTACACATGGATGTTTTATTATCAGATATACTCAGGTTGAATTCTGCTTCACAGATTTTTATCTTAGATGATTCCCATTCACCACTTTTTTTGAATGAATGAATGAATGAATGAGTGAATGTCTTATTGGGCCAAGTTAAAAAGTGTATTGGGGACAACCCTCTCTTTGGGGTTGTACATTAACACATTCCCAAACCAGAGCGACAGACCACTGTGTGCTGTGTGCATTTTCCTACCGTAAGAAGTACTGGTTTTTAATATGAAGCTACAGTATAATTTGTTATGTTTTGTGCTGTTGCATAACCGCCCTGGTATACTCCTCAGAAAAGGAATACCTTTATTAGCCCAGATCGTAACCTGTTGTTTCAGTATGGATTTGTCATCCTTGCTTTATCGCACTGAGTGTGCCCTGGCCCCCAGTCATCATGGCTGGTGGGCTCCTGGTTAAACACAGCCTCGGATTGGAAGGATTCCGGGGGCCAGGCTTTGTTCTCGGGCTTTAATATTTTAATGAGCCTGCAGGCTTGGCTGCTCGGGAGCGCCTGGGATTTCTGAGTGTGTTGTTAGTGTTAGCACTTGTAGAAGGATGTTCATTAGGAAGCTCTTGTTTCAGTTTCTCAGAGAAACTCCCCATTAGGAAAGGTCTTTCAACAGCATGGCTGGCTAGAAGAGGGAGGAGGGAAGTTTTTAGCTGCATGCATTCAGGGGATATTGTATCAGTAGTCTTGGTTCTAAAGATTCGCTTCTAAGAATTAATTGGAGCAAATACATCTCAGAGGGGGTGGGGGGAGAAGATTTGTAGAGCAAGGAGAGTTGGTGTTGTCCTTGCAAGTAGAGGACTCTTCATTTTGCAGCTGAATCAATATTACAACTAATTATTTCTGGTTATCTTTTATGGGTTTGTAAGACATTTCTTTTGTTCGGTGTAATAAAAAACCCATTGTTTGATCAGTGACTGACTAATTATGATAAGTAATTTGAAACATTCCTGATGAAACTTGTCTGTTAATTAACATCCACAGCAAATGGAAGCTAACAGGACAACAAAGTCTTAGTGCCTCCACTCTTCCCTAGAATTGATGAAATCTCTCTGTGGCATGCCCAATAAACTGAAATTGCCAATGGTTAAAAAATAACAAACAGGTGGGAAGGTCTGACTCACCATGGAGGAAAAGTTATTGTAAGGTTACACAAAGAAGTACTGAAATATTACGAGGGAGGGGGAGGTAACAAATGTCAACAGGCTGCTTGCTCCTACTGCTGAGAGGAACAAGTCCGAGCTCTTTTGTTTTCTTTTTGTTTTTTAAGCTTAATTCCGAAATACACTTTTGTCCCATGATAATCGCCACTAAGAGACTTTTGGTAAATAAAAGAGTGGGCAGGCAGAGTTTTACTTTGGGATTATTGGAGGAGCCCGGTTTGTGGTAATGATCCAGAAGACTGTTCAGTTTTATCAACTCAGTGGCTTTTCTTTTATATTTTAGATTTCTACCTGGACAAGGACTGGTACTATACCCACAGATAGGAGACAAATTGGATATTATTTGCCCCAAAGTGGACTCTAAAACTGTTGGCCAGTATGAATATTATAAAGTTTATATGGTTGATAAAGACCAAGCAGACAGATGCACTATTAAGAAGGAAAACACCCCACTGCTCAACTGTGCCAGACCAGACCAAGATGTGAAGTTTACCATCAAGTTTCAAGAGTTCAGCCCTAACCTCTGGGGTCTAGAATTTCAGAAGAATAAAGATTACTACATTATATGTAAGTATAATTCTATTCCTTTCTTTCAGAGAGATTAGGATAAGCTAAATAGGTTTGTATTGATTTTTGTTTCCTTAACAAATTATTGTGGCAAATAATTTGGTGAGAATCTTTGCTGAATAGTTATCCAGTTTTATTTTTCAAGGAAACCTTAGTTGAATTTGGGACCCCACAGTAACATTATTAATTAGATATAATTACCCAAAGGGGGGAAAAAAGTCCTGGGATTCTTACAATATTGAAATAAGTGGATTGTATGCTTATACTCAGCGTCTCTACCCACAAAGCCATTGTTAAGGATGTTGGTGAGATGTTGATAGGTAAATCTGTGCAACACCTTTGCTCTTTCATTCATCCATCACCCACTCACTCATCCATTCAGTGTCTGTGCTGTTCTGGTGACTGTGCGCCAGTGTTAGGGACTCAACAGTGAGCAAGAGGGCACAACAGTACACGCTCCTCAGGAAGCTGTCAACCCAGAGAAGACTCAGCTCACAGGTGGAAAGGATGGGGGTTCCGGACAAGCACTGTGGCACCATTATATACGGTCATGTTAAAACCAGATTCAAGCCAGGCCTGGTGGCTTACGCCTGTCATCCCAGGACTTGGGAGGCTGAGACAGGAGGATCACAGGTTCACAGCCAGCCTCAGCAACTTAGCGAGATACTGTTTCAACATAAAAAATAAAGAGGGCTGGGGGTGTAGCTCCGAGGTAGAATGCTCCTGGGTTCAATCCCTAGTACCAAAAAAAAAAAAAAACAGATTTAGAAAAATAAGACAAAACTTATTTACTTATTTTTAGTTTCTCATAAACTACTTTCCTCTCTCACATATATAATAATAATGGTTCAACACTTCAGTGTCAGGAATAGATGATGCATGTTCATTGGATCGTATCTGAAGCAAACTCTCAGGAGGCTGAGTTCCAAAGTACACCCTGAGCCCATGCCCACTGTGTGCATGTCACGAGCCAGCACCAGGCCAGGATTGTTCCAGGGCCTGGACTGTGTCAGAATGAAGTCTGGGAGACTGAAATCTTTATTCTGATTTTTTACTTTAACGTTATACTCTTAACTGGGTCAGATTCTCCATTTATTTCCATAAACTTCAGCTCTTTAGTGAGCTGTTGTCTACTGGCTAGGCTCCCTTAGTGCTTGGTGATCGGATTAAAGGTCGGGCCTTCTCCATCCATGAGCTACTCTTTAGAGCACAGAACCAATAAGTCATGGAGTATTTATCTCGTGCTCCATAATATGTAGGTTTTACTACATTAGTAATTAAAAGAAAGGTGGTCATGGATGCCTAATTATCTGGTCTGTTGCTACAAAATGCCACAGAGACTAAAAACCTGTTTTTTGCAGCCAGCTTGCTACATAGAGAGCAGCTCTTTCTAAGAATAAGTAACAAAGAAAAGGAGAAAGTGGTAAATTGTGTATTTAATGGAATAATTACCATAAAATGAAAATAAAAGCATTCCAAGATGAAACAAGGCAGATGGAGTGGTAAAGTATACAAAAGAATAGGGAAATCTTTGAAAATAATATACTTACAAGGTAAAATAAATGGAAACTTTAAGCTCTTGGAAGCCTATTTTTTTTAACAGTGTATTTTTTTCAAAAAAAACAAGTAAAGCCTTTTTTAATGGATGCTAATGTCTTGCATGATGTTTATAGTGAAACTGAGTCCTGTGAATTCATAAAGAAGATTACTGCCCCTATGGGGTGGAGGAAGAAGGCGGGGGGTGTCTGAAGAAGAGTGTACACACTAGGGTTGAGATGTTCCCATGGTAGTAAATGCGTGTCCTTAAACCTGTGGCTGCAGCCCAAGTCTACATATTGGCTCTCCCAAGGAGGGATGCCAACAGACCCAAACCGTCTCTCCCCTTACTTTAATTTATGACTTCATAAAGATGGCTTTGTAAATTCTAGGTTCCCACTGAGTACAAGTGGGGTGTCAGTAAACATTAAAGGCTTAACCTTTAGTCTGAAAAACTATGCAAGAAATGCAAATAAATAAATGGTTTACCAACATCTCTTTGCTTAATGTAGGGAGCATTTAATAACTACTTTTTATCAATGCATGAGAGGTTTGTATTTAGAAGCATAGTTTAATTTGTAATTATAATAATCTACACAATAATGCCATCTCTTATTTTTCTTTTTTTTTGGAAACTTGTTTTGCCACATTAGCAGATTCATTGCAGGTAGCTAAGCTACTCTGGCCTCTAGAACTCTGCTTAAAGTTTTGATTTATAGTGCAAAAAGCCTGGGGTGGGCTGGGATATAAAAAAAAATCTTAGCACTGAGGATTTCAGATTTGAAAAAAGGAGGGGTGTTTGAATGCTACCTGTTGAGAGACCTTCCTAGGACTGCTAAAGGGCCCCAGCTCAGAAGTTTGCCTGCAAGTCGGGTGACTATTTCAGCCAAGTTGAAAGTCACAGGTAGAGGAGAACATTTCAGATACTTGGGAAAATGTAGAGCTAATTTCTCACCCACCCCACAGCAGAGATCACTGTTATATAAGTTTCCCTTGGAAGGAAATGGGAAATGAGAAGAACGAATTTTAAAATAGTTTTCAAAATTAGTGTGGACTTTGCATTGCTTCTTAAAGAATCCTAAGGCACCAAAACAATTCATGGATTTTTTAAAGTCACTAATTTCCATAGCAAACAAACGTACACACGTGTGTGTACACACACAGAGTCACACAATCACACTCTGTTTGTTGTCTTTTTTTTAGAGGAAAGGAAAGTGTTTCAAGATAGTGATTTTTATGTCAGTACATTCATAAAATAGTGCTAGGTAGCATGATGGAAAATACTCAGATTTACAATATATTTTGAATGCTTCGGAGACTTGGTTCTCTTTGAGACAGTAAATAACATTAGTATTTGAGTTGCGAGGAAATATAGTACATGTGTTTAACTTCAAATCTTAGTGTCTGGTTGGTCGATACCTTCCCCATTCAGAGTGTTTGGAACATCATTCTTATTGTGTGCTGGTTTCTGTCTGGAGGAAGGAAAAAGAGAAATGATGGTTTGGAGTGGTGTGTGATTGGTCCCATGGGGACAGCCAGCATGGACTACACTGGGGTTGGGTAATTCCCCAGGTGAGCAGCATTTTGGAAGAATTAGGCCAGGAGCCCAGAGCCCTGCATTTTAGTCCTGCTGCCTGAGCTTATGAGAATGTCACTTTATTTCTTTGAAGTTTAATTTTCTTCTCTAGAAAATATTTTTTGGTTGGTGCTGTTCAGGCTGAGTATGGCGGTCTCCTCTGGGTCCAAAGCACTTTAGGGTTGGCCATATAAATCCAATACAGGGTCACCTGGTAATGTGGTCCTCCTCAGCTGAACAAGGTCTTCCCTAAACTCTTAGACTTTTTATTTGATATGTAGGGCTAACCAGGTTTAAAATAGAGTCATCATGCTTTTGAGTTTTAAAAATATTAGTATTTAATTGAACTGTATTTTGAAACCTCCTGAATAGCCAGTAAGTTCCTTTAAGAAATGACTTGATAAAATGATATGCATCTTCATTAATTCTTCTTATAGATTATTATTTGCTTTGACATGTGGCAAAATGATATATATGGGTTTTCTTCATGTTTAGAATTGACTTTTTCAAATGACCTATTTCAGTAATTAGCCTTGGGCCTAATTTGCATGATAAAATTTCCTAATCTTTAAATGATCCAAAGATGGTGATGTTGTGACCACTGGTCTGAAAAGCCCCGGTTCTTCATTTCAGTCAGAGCCTTAATTGCCTGAAAAAGAGTGAGTAATTTACATGACCTGTAGTTATTTTTATCATGTCTTTGAAATTGGTTAAATGTTTATGAAATACCTATATGCTCTGATACTGCCTAGTTCTGAGGGCACCTCTTGTTGGATGGAGCAAGCACTCCCATTAACATTGGGAAAGTAGTCCTTTGTTCCCAGCCTTCAGCCACAAAGTTTTCTTTGGGCGCTTTCTGTGCTTGGTTTACAATTTCTTCTTAAAGGTGACACCCAGAGCTGAATGAATCAGCAAGTTTGGTGTGTTGGCCTTTGCAACATCGTCCAGATGTAGGTGCTTATCCAACCTTAGCATGAAACCTTGCAAAATACCCACAGAGAGGTTTTCATCATACTACAGAATTCTGTGAGTCAGAGATGGATGAGAAATGAATGTCCCTGTGTTAATACTTTTCAGGTGAACAGTGGCCACAACAAAGCTGTGGATAAAATAATACTCATAGAGTACCTCCCAATTTTGTTTTATGTGGCCTTTGCATTATTTTACTGTAAATCCATAGCTAAGACATGGTCTTGTGGCGTAGTCTAAAAGTCTTCATTTCTAAAGGTGTTTGATTAAAAGCTGTTCTATAAGACATAAAAATCCGCAGAGGTCCTTCTGGAGGTCGGCTTTCACTTCCCAGCCTTCCTTGATAAACACTGAGTCTGGGGGAGCTATGGAGGAGCCGCCATTTCTTAGACCTCTCATTGACCTAGTTGTCCAAAGTTGTTTTTTGTTTTATTTTGTTTTTTTAATAAGAGCAGGCAACATTGGAAGGCTCTGCGGACAGCCTTGTTATTTTTTAAGGCATCTATTCCACTTCTGAGCAAAATTGAAAAATAAAGCAAAATTCTTGCACAAATATAATGAAACAGTATTCTTAAAAAAAAAAGTAACAGAACAGTAGATTCTGTTCCTTATTTGGGTGGAGTATATGCATGCATGCCTCTTTTCTTCTGCCTCTTTTGTTGTTTGTCTGATTTTGACTCATTATTTCTGGGAATATGAGTGGCAGGTGACACTAACCTATACTGGATTACTGTAATCTCTTTCCCCAGTAAAATAGTTATGGGAGCTTTTAAATGTCCTTTGATGTATAGGTATCTTTTAGAATGTATAAGAATGCATGACATCTATAAAGTGATTATGCACTTTATTTGATGAATTATTTATGTATGATAAGTGTAGCAAAACCACACTGCCCTCATTTAATATATCAAGCTTCGTGATACAGCAGTATCATTCTGCCACTTATGTCTTCTTAGGGGTGAGGATTTATGTTTGCGACCTTGCACATAATTGCCAAGTTCAAGCGTGTACACTCATTTTTACTTTTCCTTATAACAATTCTTTTTGTAATGGAACATTCATCAGAATCTTGCCAGAGACTGTACAGTATGGTGCTAAGAAGATGAATACACATACCACTTACACAGATTAGCACAGGAGCTGAGGGGCTGGGGTCTGGCAGCCCTGGGCTCTTGAGTGCCCTTCAACTAGTTAACCGAACCTCAATCTCTTCACCTGTAACATGGGGATGAAGATACACCTCCTCACCGAGTTGATGTGGGTTGACATGGCTAAGATACGTCAGGAACTTGCTTCCATGCTTGGTACCAAATAAGTACATAAGAATGAACTTTGCTTGCAGCAGGGAGAGGGAGTGAGGCTGAAGGCTGAGGGAAACCCCGGCTCCAGCTCTGAGCTCTAGCACCTGGGGAAGATGGGCACGAAAAGCATCGCTGACTTGAAGTCCATCCATAAAATGAAGCTGCAGAGAGTTTACAAGTTTCAGTAATGCCACGTAACCTAATTATAAGATCTTCCCTCTTTGTCTTCTTTGAGTGTTATTAAAGTTCTTTGTCCTTGGGCTTCCTTTACCAAGAAGCATGCATTTATGTATCTCTTTGTTCCTGGAATTGCCCAAGCTTGTTAACAAGTCCTTCATCAGACCCGGAAGAGACAGACAGGGGAGGAGTCCTCAGATACATGTAATCGTGGTTCCCACTTTCCATTTCGCCAGCCTCGCAGGACTCACAGGACACAAAGGAAATACTGTATTTTTATTGATAACTTTAGCAGCATTCTAATGCAGTATAAATATTCTTTCAGAGAACAAAATGTGTCGGAGTTGACTTACCACTGAGAGGACCTGGGAAAGTACATCAATCCATTAGTTTGATAATTAGAAGTGTTGCTTCTGTCATTTGTTAACATAATGTGAACTCCTTTTGTGGCTGTATGGAAGCCCCTCCCAGAATATATCAGCAAGGCTCCTTGTTGAATTTGATATGAAGAAAGCTCAGTTCTTTACACTTGAGGAATAAAGTCTCAGCTTCTGTTTAGCTTGAGATTATGCTGAGAAACTTCTGGCTCCCAGGTCTAATGGAGTCTTGACCACTGGGATATTTGTCCCACATTGCTCAGGGGTGGGAAGAGGATAAGGCTGTTGTCATGGAAACTTTGTTCACATTCAGTGGTGTCACCTAGGTAATGGTGACAGCTTATCTCATTTCAGCTAGACAGACATTGTCCTGTGAATACCATTCCTTAGTCCCAAGTAGCCAGTGAAAAGATAAGGTGACTGCGATTCCCAAAGTGATGAAGAATTGTTGAGGAAGGGGAAAAGACTAAAAACCATGGCTGCAAAATAGATGTAAGAGCAGAAGAAAAGTGAAGGACATTGCTTAGGGAAAAAAATGGATTATTTAGGAGTTGCTCAGAATAAAGCTGTGTGTGTTATTTCATAAAAAGCATCTTAATATCCCTAACCCCAGTATTTATAACTTTTTAAAGGTTCCCTTAGATTTATAAATAATTGAACAATACTAGAGACCTAGTACAAGCATAAAAGAGGACAAGTTTCTTTCTTAACAGACTTTAAATATTCATCATGAAGATAAAAATTTAAAGCAAAATAAAACACTTTAAAAAATAGCCAAGAGGCATAGACAGACATAACAAGGATTACTTTGAGAAAACTGATTTATATAGTTCTTATGAATCACACATTTGTTCCTGAAATTCTAAAATCTCAGTCTGGGTGTTTGATCACTTAGGGAAGTGTTGTGGCCTTCACATACTCTTATCTCACTTTCAAGTCTAGAAACACAGGTGATAGAGCAACTTTTACTGCTGTGAGGAAACTGAAACTTAGAGAGTGTGAGTGGCTTCGTACAGTTCACATGGCCATGAAATGCTAGGGACGGAATTGGACCCTTAGACCTCACGGATGGTGTGTGACAGGGCCTCCTGACTCATGCATAGGCAGCCGTAGTGAAGGCGGTATAGAAACACATGGCACCTACACAGAGATGCTAAAGAGAGTGCAGAGACAAATACTGCATAGACTGCAATGGTAAAGATAGCGGACAAGCACACACGGCACATATGCAGATAGAGTGGACGTAGACACATGACATGCATGGCAATAGTGAGGATAGAATGCCAACATACATAGCACATACGTTGTGACAGTAAAGAGCATACATATACATATATACATACATAGCCATAGTGAGGAAGCTCACACAGTCTACATGGTGAACTCTCTGCTTGTATCAAACATGTTGGTCCTAATGCCCTGTCCAATGCTGTGAACACATAACCAACTTTAATCATATATTCTTAAAGTTGAAAAGAGAATCCTACAGGGTAAGCTGGGTGCAGAGGCTGGTGGCACATGCCTGGAGTCCTAGCTACTCAGGAGACTGAGGCAGGAGAATCACTTGAGCCCAGGAGTTCGAAGCCAGCTTGGGCAACATAGCAAGACGCTGTCTCAAAACAAAACCAAAGCCTACAGGGTAATAAGAAAGGAGAAGGGCCATAGAGAAAAGGTGGCCATACTAGCAATTGGCTAGATATTCTGAATTCTCTTTTTCTTTTTAAATCTATTCTATTTCTTCAATAAGATTAGACTGTTTGGGGTTTTTATAACATTAGCAAGTACTTTGAGCCCCTCCAAAGAAAGTTGCTAAGTAGAAAAGTTACTAAAAATGATAATCTGTCCAATATACAGAGGCAATAAGACATGTGAAATTTCCTTAGCTGAGTACAAGGGCTACAATTTGGTTGGATGGATAGATGGATAGATGGGTCCAAACTGGGGCAGAAGCATAATTGATTCTATTACAGAGGAGTCAGGCTGTGTGCCGCTAAATGACAGTTCCGATCCGAAAGTGGCTTTTTGCATTAGTGAAGTAGCCCAGTTTTGTTGTTCCTGGTGTTGAATCAGGAGATGAAGGTATTCTTTTATTGAAGCAAACATGTGGAAAATTGCCCTGGATTCTTAGAGTATAGAACATGTCCCCTGAATGGAATAAGGTTCATGTGTAGGGCAAATTTAGACAGGGCCACTTTATTGGGGTTACTGCTGGTCTCTTAAGTGGTCAAAGCAAATCGCATCACGTCCATCTAAACTATTATGCCACGAGGGTGACACATCTCCTCATCTCCGGTGTTGGATTCTAAGCTGTCAGCAGACATTAATTCAGTCACTGGTGAAGTCCCCCCACCTAGCGATGAACTCTGCCTCAGATGGATGAATTCCACTTCAGCGCAGCTCGTCTCGAAATTACTGGGTCATTAATATCATTGCCTGTGATTAGTGACAGGAGAATGAGCTAGAGGTTCAGGGGATGCGCCCTCCCCCTGCCCGTGAACTTTTTACTTTGACCCTTTCTTAGCTGGACATTGCCATATCTCTGCAAAGATATTTTAATGATTAAAACTGTTAAAAACTGGAGAGTGGACAATGGATTATGGACTACAAATCATTTGCCCAAACACATGCTGCTTCACGGTTCAGAATATTTTCATTAGATATTATCACTGTCTCTTGACTAGGCAGTTTGATTTTTAAAAATTTGGATTCTTAAGCTAATAGGGACAATAGGGAATTATGTTTTATCTTTAGAACAATTACATCATTTTTTTTAAATGCAAGTTTAGTCATTACTATTGAAATGGTCATCTGGTCACCTATTTTTAAAACACAATTCCTCTTTCTTAGTAGGTTTTGGCCTATATTAAGATTAACTCTCCTATGTTAAAGGTAACCATTATTTTACGGTTGACTAAAATGTCCTCACTATATTAACTTTGTCTGAATCACTGTGGCAATAAGAAAATCCCTTGAAGTGTACGAGATGAAAAGCGTTTTTTTTATGAAATCATGTTGAATTTTTTTTTTTTACTTAATGAGAAATTCTACCTGCATAATAAATCATCATAGCTTCAGCAATAAAAATCTTAGGCTGGAGAGTTTCCCTTCCACGGAATTCATTAAAAATCAAGACACTAAGTTGTTCCGAGCAATATTTTGAGGGAAAATAAAGTAAGGCACTTCATAAATAATCTCATGTATTTAAGCCCTGTTTAAATAAAATAAAAGGGGGTGGGGGAGCAGAGGTAGCTTATTGCCAGCATTGTTTGATCTTTCTCAGGAAAGCGTCGGGGTAATGGGTTGATCCTCCAGGGTTCGACTTGAGCATTCTGAAGCTGGAATCTGAAATCTAAAATGCTCTGAAATCTGAAACTTTCTGAGTGCTGAAATAAGTCCATGTTCCCAAGTCCAAAATTTAAAAAAAAAAATCCGAAACCAAGCATTGCAGATAAGGGATACTCAACCTTGATTTCTTTTCTTGATACCTGCCCCCTGTGCACACACACAACACTCATGCACACTTGTGTGAACATAAGCACACATACCTTCAGTGCTTTTTCTTATTTCTTGTTTTACTCTGAGTAACTTTTCAGGACTTTATTGTCAAAGATAACTGGCTCTTAGCATCTTCGATGATCATATTTAGTTTTTGTCCAGTTTTTAACGTTTAAAAGGTTTTATGAGTAAGCTCTGATAAAATATCTCATGTGGTAGGTGGGGTACTGATAACTCTGTCCTGTGACTGACTGTCCTCCAGTGGACCGGCCTCCTTCCATGTCCAGGCCCTGTCTACTCTGTTAGTACCTGCACGCTCGCTCTGCATAGCACCCTCGCCCTGAACTCGGCCCAGTGACCAGTTTCACTAAAATCTTTCACATGCATGTACAAACAAGAGCAGCTTACTAAAAACTTTTCAAGGTTGTTACATTTAAAAAAAAACTTTCTATTTCTGAGCTGTCATTGGAACATCCTATCATTGTTCACAATGGGCATTTGATATCAAGGAGATAAAATTAAACCATTTTATTCAAGAGTGTCCATTCGTCCTTTATTTGTGGTATCTTCAGTCATTGTATAAGGCCAGAAAAATGGGAGGGAAGGTCTACATTGTGACTCCGTTTTAGAATTCACTTTTTCCAAGTCATTCTGTTTAGTGGAGAAACTAATTGATCATGTTGTATAGAAGTCGCTGAGGCTAAGCCAGTTATTACTTCTTTATGCATGATTTGCTGCTTTAAAATTTCAAAACACAACCACAGCAGTGTGGTTTTAATTCAAGTGATTCTTATTATCAAACTCCAACAATGTTTAGTTGGCTGAGAAATTCACACGCCCTGCCTTGCTAATAGTTTATGCAGTGTTTTAGTGGTGAACAATCCTCCCACTGACAAGGTAGAGTTGATCAGATGTCAGCGAGCCCTCTCATCAAGGGGAGGGCTTTTTCTTTTCTTTTCTGTTTTCTGTCTTTCTTTTCTTTTTTTGGTGAATATATGTTTCTTTTTGGAAATATTTTTATTTGTATTTTTCTTCCTTAACATGAAGCCATTTTTAAGAGTATATCATAACACTTTTGCTCTAAGACAAGGCAAATTTGGTATTATGGGATAAAATGCTATGTGATTTGAAGTAATGCTGAACTTTTTTGATATTGAGCCAAATAACTAACAACGATGTTTTGACTACTCTTGGAAAATCAAAACTGTATTTCACCTTTCTTTCACAGTAAAGCCACACAGAAAAATGAAGAATTTAGAAGGGTGAATTTTTCTCTTTTTTTTTCTTTTGGTACATTATACAGATGTTTGTTTCAAATGTGTTGTTAATTAACTTTTTTAAAGTAGGCATTTATTTTTGGTACAATATTATTCCCATGTTTAGGATTTTCTCCTTCTGAGTTAGTATCTTAAAGGATAACCACGCCACTCAAGAAATGAAACTACATTAATTTGTGTTCTAGAAATTGAATGCCTGTTTCCACAGTCCATATTCAGAATTCACATTACATATTTTGATTTGAATTGATCTCAGGACAAGTAAATGGATCTTAGCTTCCTGGGTTGTATATTGACATTAAGTAATTACACTTTTATGACTCTGTGTTTTTCAACTTACCTAACTCATTCTTTTCTTTCTTCTTTTATACTCAAAGATTTGATAGAAGAAAACAATAATCTGGTTTTGTGTGTCATGTTGATTTTAGAGTTGTAGCTTTGCTTTCGATGTTTCTCACAGGCTTAGGTGTTTTTTTATACTTCCTCAGTTTGCCAGATAACAGGCTTCTGGTTCTTCTGAAGTCTCTGTTGAGCTTAAGGAGACTGGTGTGTGGGAGGTCTGGCCAGTAAACCCACATTGGCCTGAGCTGGCATGGCGGGAAAGCATGGCACAATTAGAGTGTGATGGTGACGGGGTTTTCATCAAATGCTGTTAGTTCTATGATCAAGCTAGAGTGAATTAGGTCAAGCTCAGCTTTATATTACAAGGACAAGGTTGATTCTTACTACTCTGTGGTTTTCCTGCCTCTGTGCTTATCATCTATCTCTCTTTGGCAGACTCATTTGATGAAGTTGATATAAAGATTTGCTTTCAGGTGTCCATCAATCTATAGCCCTTCCCTGACCCCATGCCAGTAAGCTACATCTTAAAATAATTAGATATGTCTTCCATAGTATTAAACTATTTTGCTGTCTCATTCTTTCCATAAGAACCTAAAACTTGTCCTTCATAGTGATGCTAGTATTCTATAGGATTATTTAGGGGACTGAATCCAGCAGTTAGATTCTCCATCTGACTAGCAAGCTCTTACCAACCTGATAGACTCCAGCCAGTGAGATCCAGAGCTGCAGCTCAGCCTCCCGGAAAGCAGAGAGTAATAACCTAAAGATGTGCTAAAATGCAGCACTGCTTCCCCTCTGAGGGACGCTCTCAGAAACACAGCCAGGAGTATCCTTTTCTATGTCACTACTTGCTGGTATTCATTCATTCATTCTCTCTCTCTTTCTCTCTCTCTCTCTCTCTCTCTCTCTCTCTCCCTCCCTCCCTCCCTCTCTCTCCCTCTCTCTCCCTCTCTCTCTCTCCCCCTCTCCCTCTCTTCCCCCTCCCCCCTCTCTCTTTCTCTCCCTCTCTCTCTCTCTCTCTCCCCCTCTCCCTCTCTCTCCCTTTCCCCCTCTCCCTCTCTCCCTCTCTCCCTCTCTCTCCTCACATAACTAACATTGCTGTGTTCTGTGCTTTCGGATTCCCTGCAGAACTTTTAGGCCATGTGAACTCATTTGTGCTGAGCACTGATCTCTGCCCACTGGAAGTCAGGCCCTGGGGAGACAATGTAATGATTTCTGTATACCCGCCACATGCAATTAGACCCCTGAAGCAAAAACTTTTAAAAGCAGGCTGTAAAATGCCCATGTATCTTTATTAAGCCTATTTTCCAACTAGATGGAGAAACTTCTAATAATTTTTAATTTTATAAAGTCTATTCCCCCCCTGGGGGGGGCAAGGAAAAAATGTCTGGGCACTAAAAGCTTAAGTATAACAATGTTATTTTTTTCTGTCTCTCAATGATTAAATGCAGTTTTATCCATTTAGTTATACTATGAGTGTGGCTCCATTAGATAATGCTGATGGAGAGATACAAAGAAAAGCTAAGTATAATGAGGTAACAATTTATTTTTACTCTTCCTCTAAGTTAAAAATTCCCAGGACATTCAAATGAACAATAAAAATAATTGCAAAATTGTCTCCTGAAATGGAAGTAGATTTTATTCCCAAGCATTAGCAATTTTCTTGTTATTTTTCAGAATCATCCACTACGCCTTTTCTTAAAGCTTCTAGGTGCCTGGCTGATGCTGGAGAAATGAGAATGTTAATGGTGTGGTTGTATTTCAGAGTTCACTGACAGGAGAGAGGCACACTCGAGACTGCACGCTTGGGCCATGCAATGTTCGAGTGGAGGCGGGGACCTCGGGAAGGAGACGGGTGGTGTCTGATGAGGACTGAGTAGGGAAGAGGAAAGCTAGTTCTCACCAGGGGAAAATTATATGCATATTGAAAGTAAAACTGAAGTCATTTTGAATTACCTTAGACTCACTGTAAACCCTACCTTCTGAGCATCAGTTGGTACTTAATGTCTGCAGCAGGGTTTTCTGTAACAACTTCAGTCATTCTTAACTTGTGGCCACTGTCTTTCATGGTGAAACATGGATCAGTTATTTTTAGGTTCAGCCCATTTTAAGCAGCCAGGCATCCCGGATGCTATTTTAGCATCAGTAATGAATTTTCTCAATATCTTCCAGTGACTTTTGTTGACTTAAAGGGGAAAGGAGCAGAGTTTGGAATGTGGGGGGAACTGTCATCCATCAGAATTCTCCATGCTCTCTGCCCGCCCCCAGCTCCTCCCAGCCCTCCCCAACACACACAGTAGCTTTGGCAATAAAAAGTTAGTTATTTGACTTTGAGTTTGGTGCGCTTTTACCTGGAGGTGCATTTGTGTGTCTGTGAATTTCAAAACGATGTGATTCTACTTGAATTATGTCAACTAGGCATTTGAAATCATTAGCCAAATAGGTCAGGTTTTTTTTCACTTTTTTTCTATATGAAGACATAGCCTAGTTTTTGAAAAATGAAACGAGAAAACTAAACAAATAACTGAAGATTATAGCACTACTCTGAAACTGTCCAGTAATAGTGTTACTCATAGGAATCCACAGTCTGAAGCCTTAGGGAGGAAAAGATACTTTGAAATTTAACCACTTATTTAGAAGAAGGAAAAGGGAAGGGGGGGGTAGGGAGAAAAATGGTGAGAAGGGGGTAGAGTCACAGAGGCATACAAAGTGTTTAGGTGTTTATTTTCAGTTATATGCCAAACATTTTCTCCACAATCTACAAGCAGATACTGTCTACTTCTTACCACCCCCAAAAACATTATTGTGTCAATTCTTGCCTGTTTTCCCAGGAAAAACTTCTGTGTCAGCAATCTCAGAAGAATGAGATGTAATTGTGAGACTGAAGTTTTAGCAGGCTCTCAGATAAGCAAAGAGATAGTTATATGCAGAAGTGGCAGCCTTTGTTTTTAAGGGACACAGTGAAATTCAAGTTGGTAATTCAAGAACACAAAGAGAAGTACATGAGTGCCTTATTTTTCGGTTATATAATCATCTATGGAATGCATCTTTCTACTGTAAGTGCGTATAGAAGCTGTTTGCTGACCTGCAATTTGGAAAGCAAAGCAGCCCGGTTATAAGAATGTCTTTGGGGCTTATGTTTACCAGAACACCTGTCCCTTTTTCAGTCCCCTAGACTAGTGTTGGAAGACCAGACTTTGGCAGTCAAAGGAGTAGATGATTTAAGTTGCAGCAGGGTATATGAAACACTTCTGTCCCGTGGCCCTTGAACTTCAGGGAATGCAGTGTCCAGCGCGCTCTACCTTCCCTTTCCCCCTGCAACTGGAACTGTCATTGAAAGCCTGCTCCTCATTAGAGTGCCTGGCAGCCTATCCCTTTGCAGCTTTAGTTACAAAGCTATTCAGAGAACTCACTGGCCTAAAGAGACAGACAGTAATGTGTTTAAATAGAGCATAGTCTGTTATAAAAACTAATACCAAAAACTGTAGAAGGGCTCCGTCCTTCCTCCTGCCCCTCACTGCTGAGGTGGAAGGGAGCCCTGCTGGTGAACAAGAGGCAAGTAGCTGTTGAAAGTCCTCACCTTGTAGGGAGGGTTTCCACAGACCAGACAGAGAGGGGCTGTATGTGTTAACCCTCTCTCCAGCTGGAGTTGTCCTACAACAGGTGGCTTGGTCAAAGAGGTTGACCGAGGTGGTACTGGTGATGATAACATGCACATCCTTTCTGGTTTCCATGGTGATAGAGGGGCAGAAGAATTCAGACTTTGAAGGCCTAAATTCTAGTGTAATACTTCAGCACATTTAAGGCTGGAAAAAGAAGAGAAGGGGTGGGAAGGCTCCCCTTCTAGTGTTTACAGAACTTGGATGCTTGACAAACAGAACATCAGGCTAATTGTTCTTGAAGCAGGAAATCTGTAGTAGAGGAAGCAGGTGTCGTGAGATGATTACCATGTTTAGAAATTACCGTATTAACTCTTTTGCTCTTTCAAGTTTGGCCCCAAAGAATCAGTAGCCATTTGGGGAAGTGCTGTCCCTTTTATCTATAGACTACCACTAATGGGCGTGTGTGAAGGAAGGAGAGCGTGCTTCAGGACCTTTGGAACCAGATAGCATACACGCAGTATCCATTTTCCTTTTTTTCTTTTTCTTTTTCTTTTCTGCTTTTAGCATCCCATACTTTTAGCAAACCTGTGACTGAGAGTAAATTCTTATTTTTCAAATTGTTTTCAGACATTTCATGTTCATGTAAACTTGGCTTATTGATTTCCTGATTTTTCTTTATTTTTTTGTTTTGTCCATTTTATTTTTAATCAGCTACATCAAATGGGTCTTTGGAGGGCCTGGATAACCAGGAGGGAGGGGTGTGCCAGACAAGAGCCATGAAGATCCTCATGAAAGTTGGACAAGGTAAAGACCATCTGCTGCTTCGGGAAGCCACTGTGACCTGGTGTAGCCCCCAGCTAGCGTGGCACCAGGGTTGACACTCACCTGCAGCCCTCCTCTCCTTAGTTCTGAAAGCAGATGCTGCTCGGCACCTCGAGCCTTGATAGAGTTCCTCAAGCCCATGTAATACGCTTCTCTCATTGGAGATCTCTCTAAAAATTAAGGTCAGCCAGGCAGAATGTCTATTGCCATACCTATGTATATGACTTTTTAAAAAGCAAAACACCTTTTGATTCCAAAAATCAAAATGTCCAGAACGTAAACTATATCTCTACTGTTTTGCTCCCTTCTGAATCTTGAATACTGAAGAGTCATATTCCCTGTGCCTTTTCACGTAGAGATAACCTATTGTGCAGAAAGAAAGAATTATTCTTCTAATTAGAAATTGGTATAGTAGTCAATCAACTCGCTCAGTTAAATTGAAATGTCATCTGCAATGCTTTGCCTGCCAATTGCAAGAATCCCTATAGTTTCCACAGATGGCCTCACAATCTAAACCTCTGAAATAACTAGTAGAACCGTTGCGTTTTAAAAGGAAGATTATATTCTTGTATTTCACAGTGCTTTGCATAAAGAATCTTATGTTCATTGCTATTCATGCCTCTTGAGATGTTTGTGCAGCGTCTAAGGCTAGCGCTCATCAGATGTCTGCTGTAATTGATCATTTGTTTCTCATATAGATGCCAGTTCTGCTGGATCAGCCAGGAATAATGATCCCACAAGACGTCCAGAACTAGAACCTGGCACAAATGGAAGAAGTTCAACAACAAGCCCCTTTGTAAAACCAAATCCAGGTACAGCAGTGTGGTCCGTGTGTGTGCGGGTCTGTGTACACCACATTCCTGGCTTCCTAAGAGCTAGAGCAGAGTCTAAGCACTTCTATGCTGGGCGGATTAACTGGGAGTTACAGACGTCAGTAATCTTTGCTCTCAGCGAGTCGTTATTAATTACACTCAATGAGACAAAATAACTCATTCCCATGAAAGTCTTACATTCAGAAGAGTAGAATTCATCAGATGTAAGTGCCGGTTATTAGTATGACTCTTTCAAACTACAGTTTTCATTGGCCGACTCTTTCTCAAGCTCATTGTCAACACTAGCTTAAAGCTGATGTTAATGTATATATAATTAATGTTCTAATCCTTCATCTAATTACATCTAATCCACAAAGAGCCTCGCCGATCCTCTTCTGAATTTTCGATGGTAACTTTGTAAAATACTGCATAACGCTATGCTTTTCAGTTGGCTACTGTTAACTTTTTTCACATTTTCTTTGTAAAATAAAATTCATTGGGATGCCTGACCAAAGTTCAGAATACCAGATAAAGCTGGCTGTCCTTAAGTAGCGCTCTCCTCACAGTCTTGGAACAAGTAACTGTGTTGGTTGCCACGTGAATGAACGTTTCATGTAGTAGCTGGTGAGCAGACGTCAGCGTTTTGTATTAGGGATCTGTGTGCTTGGTTGATAGTTGTGTAAATTTAGCATCTGCAGCGATATTCCTTCTCTTTCCAAGAGTCAAGGAGGGAAGTTGTTATTTCTAACTTTCAGTGACAAGACGTGTCAAATTCTTGTGACAAACTGATAAATGGATAATATAATCATGCCAGGCAAATTTTTAGTGCTTAACATTTGGGTTGGCAGTCTGTTCAGCGCCGAGAGTGTCTGCTGCCTTCCAAATATATTTTAAGTGTAAATCAAATAATACAACCGAGTTGCGAGTTGAACCTTCTCCCAGGCCCTGTCACTCCTTTGGCGTTCTCGGTTGTTCTGCCGGCAGGCGGGCTCTTCTGTGGAAGGCAGGCTGTTTGAAGATGCACAGGAAGCAGTTTCTAAAGGGAAGGGGAAGAGCCAGGCAGGGAAGGCTGAGCATTGCCCACCAGTGGTGGCGGCGGCTTCACTCTTGCCCCACGCTGACACAGGCAGGTTAAAAGATGAGGCGAGATCAAGGGCTGGCTCAATGGATGACCCTGTGGTTGGGGATGGCTTCAAAGTCCCACCACGGGCCGCGTCTCCTTTCCTATCCATCCCGATGCCTGCCTTGGCATTTAGCTATTAAACGAGGTGACGGGCTTGTGGAAGTCTGGCTGCCGGTGAAGTGGCGGGCCTTGCTTATGTCCTTGCATTGGTAAGGGTCCTGAAGGCGGCGATCAGCCCCGGGCATGGCAGTCACCCTTTCTGTTCTTCTCGCTCGGTGTCCCCAGGTTCCAGCACAGCCGGCAACACCGCCGGACATTCGGGGAACATCCTCGGATCCGAAGTGGCCTTATTCGCAGGGATTGCTTCAGGATGCATCATCTTCATCGTCATCATCATCACGCTGGTGGTCCTCCTGCTGAAGTACCGCCGGCGGCACCGCAAGCACTCGCCGCAGCACACGACCACGCTGTCGCTCAGCACGCTGGCCACCCCCAAGCGCAGCGGCAACAACAACGGGTCGGAGCCCAGTGACATTATCATCCCGCTAAGGACTGCGGACAGCGTGTTCTGCCCGCACTACGAGAAGGTGAGCGGGGACTACGGGCACCCGGTGTACATAGTGCAGGAGATGCCCCCGCAGAGCCCCGCCAACATCTACTACAAGGTCTGAGGCCCGGGTACCTTCGCCCCAGGGGACTCGGCGCCCTCCCTTGTCGCCGCCTGGCCCTCCGCGGTCACTGACTGAGCCAGCAGCAGCAGCGGGAGCGGGAGCCTCCCAGAAGAGCCCGGCGGGCGGGGCGGCTTTCTAGTCTGTAGCATTTCGGCCTGGGGACCGCAGACCCCCCTGAAAGCTGGACGGCTGTGCGCGGGGGATGCCCGTGCGGACTGCTGCGCGCCCGCGAGGCGGCCTCGAAGCCATGTGCCGGGCACTCAGGCCTCCAACGAGCCCGGGAGGGGCCATGTGCGTGGACGAGGGGCCCGAGCACCCGCCCCAGGGGCCGCTGCCACCCCTCCACCGTGCCGACTGGACTTTGTCACTCGGACCTCGGGCTCAGTACGGTTTTCGGAGATCTCTAGCATCTAGTCCTGTCTCACTCCCTCTGTTATCCAGGGCTCTGCAGCACCTCACCCGACATCCCTCACCTCCACGTTCTGCATCCCTCATGGACACTGTGGCCCGAGCGCCGGCTCCGCCTCTGCAGCCAGTGCTGGGGTTGAGCGGGCAGGCCCTTACAGAAACCCGCTTGTCGGTAGGGCCCCCAGGCCCCAGGCGTTCCGTCAGCAAGGCTAGGAGTTGGTGGAAGGGGCTGGCTGCAGGTGCAGAAAGTGGGGAAGGGAGAGAGAAAAAACATTAGGCCCCAGCACTTGGGTTTTTGCTAAGACTGAAGCAAGTAGGAGACGCAACCCGCAGTTGCTATACTTGTGCAGGGAGGCGTTCACTGTTACAAACAGCAGTGTGCAAGGAAACCAAGGCCCTCTGCCTTTGGTGGAACAAAGGGGCGCCGTTGGGAAAGGAAGGCCAGGCGGGAAGGGAGAGGGTAGGCCCCTGACCAGATCCGCCGGGCAGGACTGTCGTGGTACTGGCAATAAGACATACAGCTCTGGAGCTGTAGGAGAGACGGTCTGCTTTGGATGATGTTTTAAGCAGACTCAGCTGCTATACTTGTCACATTTTATTAAACACAGGGAAAGCATTTAGGAGAATAGCAGAGAGCCAAATCTGACCTAGAAGTTGAAAAGCCAAAGGTCAAACAGGCTGTAATTCCATCACCATTGACGTTATTAAAGAAGTCTCATATTTAAAGGGTAGGGCAGACTCCCCCGCCCCCCAAGTGCCCCGTCCCCGCCCCTCCCCGTGGAGCCTTACACACTTTGGTTTATGGTGGTGCTGTCGGGGCTGCGGGGTGCAGGGAGGTGCTGGCAGAGCGCAGCCCGCGCTCGGTGTCCCCACGAAGCACACATGGCAAGCCTCTCAGAGTCCTGAAGACGGAAGTAAATTATGATGTCAAGGGGAGAAGGAAGATAGGACATATTTATAATAGGTGTATAGAACACGAGCGCTATAAAGTGAAAGATTTTTACTAATATATACTTTAAGATTGCACACAGTACACACCAGAAGATGTGAAATTCACTTGCGGCAGTGGAGCGATCCCAATGCTCAGTGCTTCCCAAAATAAAAATTTTAAAAATTGGACAGCTACTTCTGGGAAAAAAACAACCCCACTCCAAAAATAACGATAATGAGAATAAATACAAAAATAACAAAGTCCTCTGAAGGCATTATCACGGAGCCGTAGACTAGGAAATACGAGCCCCAAACACCAGGAAATCGATGTGAGTGCATCGTCTACTTAACAATGGCAAGATGTTCCGGCATTTATTTTCCGTGTTGGGTTTTCCCTTGCCTCGTGGGCTGAAGTGTTCTCTGGAGTCCAGCAGGTCACACCGAGGGAGTCGCAGTTGGAAGTCTAGCTGCGGCTCCCTCCTCCTGTCCTTCCCCCCACCCCCACCCTTCCAGAAACAAGAAGAGTAAACAGGAAACCTACTTTTTATGTGCTATGCAAAATAGACATCTTTAACAGAGTCCTGTTACTATGGTAACGCTTTGCTTTCTGAATTGGGAAGAAAAAAAAATACAGCGACAGCATTTGAAGGTTCTCAACCCTCCAATGAGTACCTGCAAAAATGAGTTGTCACAGAAATTATTATTCCCTATTTCCCAAACCTGAAAATGATGTTGGTCCAAAGTGCGTGTGTGTGTGTGTATGAGTGGGTGTGTGGTATACATGTGTACATATATGTATAATATATATCTCCAATATATATTATATATATCTATATCATATTTCTGTGGAGGGTTGCCATGGTGACCAGCCACAGTACATATGTAATTCTTTCCATCACCCCAACCTCTCCTTTCTGTGCATTCATACAAGATTTTCTTGTAAGCCATCAAAAGTTACTTGTAGGATGGGGGAGAGGGGCGAGGAGGGAAAAATGGGAAACAGTCTGATTTTCATGAAATCAAGTGTATGTATCATCAGTTGACTACGTTTTGGTTCTATGCTAAACTGTGAAAAATCAGATGAATTGATGAAGAGTTACCTGCAACCAATTGAAAAGTGTTCTGTGCGTCTGTTTTGTGTCTGGTGCAGAAAATGACAATCTACCAACTGTCCCCTTGTTTGGAGTTGGTTCAGCTTTGGAAGTTACTGTAAAGGCCTTGCTTGTGTTATCGTCCCTAGTCACCCGACTTCGGAATTTGCACCATCTTGTTTAAGTGAAGATGCTGTAAATAGGTTCAGATTTTACTGTCTATGGATTCGGGGTGTTACAGTAGCCTTATTCACCTTTTTAATAAAAATACACATGAAAACAAGACAGAAATGGTTTTTCTTACCCAGATTGTGTACATAGAGCAATGTTGGTTTTTTATAAAGTCTAAGCAAGATGTTTTGTATAAAATCTGAATTTTGCAATGTATTTAGCTACAGCTTGTTTAACGGCAGTGTCCTTCCCCTTTGCACTGTAATGAGGAAAAAAAATGGTATAAAAGGTTGCCAAATTGCTGCATATTTGTGCCGTAATTATGTACCATGAATATTTATTTAAAATTTTGTTGTCCAATTTGTAAGTAACACAGTATTATGCTTGAGTTATAAATATTTTTTTCTTTCTTTGTTTTATTTTAATAGCCTGTCATAGGTTTTAAATCTGCTTTAGTTCCACATTGCAATTAGCCCCCAGAAAATGAGACCCGTGAAGTCACATTCCACGTCTGTTTCAAACTGAATTTGTTCTTAAAAAAATAAAATATTTTTTTCCTATGGAAAAAGCGCCTTCAAAGTATTTTCCTTTCCTTCCTTTTTTTTCCTTTTTGTTTTTTTTTCTTTTTTGTTTCTTATTTTGATTTGCCTGTTTCTACTCTATTTCTCCAAAATTACAATTATCCAGAGACTTCTGCCCATGGATTTTTTTTTGTGCCCACTCCTCAAATGAGGACACGCACATACTGTGAATAAAGTTTTGTAATCCTAGTCATCCTGAACAGGAAATGTCCCTTGTTACACCTGTACCACACAGTGGGAATAGTCACCTACCCAGTTAGCTGTGGGAGAAGGAGGGAAATGAACTGTTATCTTACCCTTAACTGCAGATTGATTTTGTTTCTATTTAAGCAAAGCAGTTTACTCTCAATGGCTTCATTTTTCTTCACAGAAAATTCCCAGGGGAAAGGAACAAGTCAAATGTTCTTTATAAAAATGTAACTTGATGAAAATAACCTTTTACGATACTGGGTAGGGAGGAGCCCGGGGCCAGCAGTGAGATTAAGCACTAGTTCAAAGATCTCCTTTCTGGGGAAGGTGACTGTGTGCCCGGAGGGTTGGGGATATTTTTCAGGCCTCTGGTATTCTTGGGGTCTTACAACATCACACCCCCTGGGGGGCTTCAAGCAGAGGGAGTCCCACCCACCAGGGAAAACTTCATCATCCACCCTGGGATGTGAGTGTCTCCAAGCCCTGAGATCTTTATCCACCTTATCGCAGTTAATCCTTACCTGGGGAGTGAGCTATTTTAGGTAGGGAGGATTACCAAGGCCCCTGAAGTCAGGAAGCCAGCCAGACTTCCCAGGCTGGAATGACTAGCCCAAGATCAGAGCTGGGGAGTGCTGCAAGTTCCCCAGGAGAAACTAAAGAAAGGCTGCTCTAGGAACCAGGTATCCACGTAGCGCTGGTCCAGCGCGGAACCTGCACTGAAGAAATGCCCTCCATTACAAATACAGAAATAAACCCCCGAGGCCCACAGCCAGAGTTGATGCTGAAATAGTAGTTTCATCTCAGTATTTTATTCTGCAGCCCCTAGCTGCCCCTCAGTTGCAGATCCAAGTTTAGGGGCGCAGTTTACAGCCAAGTCACTATGCCCAGTACATGATCCTATGTCTCATGATCACTTAGGTTTAATGGGTAGAAGAAAAGAACAACAGCGAAGTACTGCATTTTCGATTTTTACTTTGTGGACTGTGTTAGGACGTAAATTTCCAAATAGACAATGTCATCATATCTACCTTGATATGAGACCACATTTTCTGTATTGAGTCAGCCATGTTCAGTGAAGGGGGAAATGAGATGTGGCCAGGTGTTATTCTTTTCAACTGGGGAGAAGGAATCACATCTTCAGAAGCTCCTGGCGGAGGTGGCGTAAGCAGGTGCCCTAGCTCCTGTCTGAAAGGTAAGCCCTCTGTGAAGACATTGCCATGCGGCCTCGGCCAGTGAGCCCCAGCCGCGGGCTCTCCAGAAGAGCTCTCCTGTTGCAGATCCGCTTTATGGCAAAAGAAGAAAAAAGAAAAAAAAATTAAGAACAAAAATGCTCAAACATTGGTGACGGTTCACAATGGAAAGGAGAAAAATTATCAATAAAATATCCCTCACTGAGTAACTGCTCCCCAGCTTGCTGTGAGAGTCTGGACCCAACCCAGATAAGAAATGAGAAATTAAAAACAAAAAACAAAAATAGAAAACCCAAAAACAAATAAAGCACCCATAACATCCAGAATGGCAAAAAATTACTTTTCTAATATATGTTAGAAAGGACAATTGCTCTTTTTGGTTGGGCTGCAAATAGGTCTTTGGGTGGCTCAAAGGAGACAAAATTGCTACTGCAGTGGCAAAGACACTCGGCCAGATAGTCTGCTGCTTTTGTTTGTATTTGATTTCAGTGGATTTGAAATTATGTTTGTGATATTTACGCTCTAGGCTTACTTGAAGGCAAATTTTCAGTGTTGTAACGAAAAAGCATTTCCTGCCCCTACTCTAGGGAGAGAATCATTCATTCATCTGTGACTTGGGGAGGGGAGGAGGTATTAAAATACTGTATTTATTTGTAAGAAGATACAGCCAGCCAGGTACATGAATCCATTTTTAGTGATTAACCTACCTGTGCTTCAAAAACTAAAGATACATCCAGCTCAAGATGTTATGCTTTGATAAATTGATTGTTAGAATCTCTTAAAATGGTCCCTCATATGAAGTCAAGGTTATTTTTAAAAAGCAACCACTGCCCTCATTAAAAAAAATCTCCATGTATATAAATATATAACATGAGGAAGATACTACTAAAAACATGAGCACAGTTTATGGTGCATCATACATAGTTAAATAAATGTTTTTAAAGAGTCAAAAAGGGAGACCTGGCTTCCAGCTCTGTTCAAACTCAATCGGCCCTTCAGCAAAGCCTGTTATGTTCTGGACCTCAGCAGTCTCATCTATAAAGTGAGAGGGATGGGATCTAAGATATTGAAGGTCGCCTTCTTTTTTACAGGATTTGAAGCAAAACCACCAGCAACTTCCCCTGAACAAAAGTATCTGACACAAGCTCCTATGTGTCCAGGAGCCCAAGGGGCAACACTCTGCGAAGCACCAGTGTGGGTCCAGGTCGGCCCCCTGCCCCTCTCTGCTGCTCTGACCATGCACCCACCACCTCTAGCTGGGGCTCAGAGCTCTGCCACTCTCCACCCCTATGTAGACTCAAAATCCAAAAAAGACCCAGTACTTGGGAAGCTGAGATAGGAGGACTGAAGATTCAAGGACAGCCTCAGCAACATAGTAAGACTCAGCAACCTACTGAGACCCTGTTTCAAATTAGGACTGATGGTGTAGCTCGGAAGTAGAATGCCTCTGGGTTCAAACTGCGGTACCAAAAAAAGAGAGAGAGAATGAAAGAAATCTAAAAAGATTTCATAACTTAACAATTGATACACACTGATTGAATGAGAAGTGGGAGTCCTGCGCTTTCCACCCCTCATCTGTAATTGTCAAGTAGAATCTCTCTCCTTATTTAACCACATTTTCAGGTCCCTGCAGGCAGGACCCCAGCACAGTCGACACATCCTTTATATCCATATCATTGGGGCCCACGTGGGCCAGGCAGAGTGGTAGGTGGCAGTGGGGTTCTCTTTCACCAACTAACTTGGCCCAACTCCACTTTGTCTTCCTCGTAGACTTGAGATTAGTTTTCTGAGTGTTTCATTCTTGTCCTGCTGGTATCTGGAACACATCCTTATCCCTCCTTTATTATTTATACCTCTGATTCTGTAGTCTGCAGCGGAAGACGGTGTAACTGAAAAACATCTTTTAGTTGATTATAGAGCTATTATTTTCTAACTAAGTGCCATTCCTGCTTAATAAAGAGATTGGAGTGGTTGTGTGTGTTGTCATTAAAGGCATAAGAATACTTTTATCTTAAAAAGTCTGGGATATGCACCAATGGAATTCTGCTCCGCCATAAAGAAGAACAAAATTATATCATTTGCAGGAAAATAGATGGATCTGGAGAACATTATGTTAAGTGAGATTAGACAGTCACAGAAAATGAAGGGTCATACATTTTCTCTCATATGTGGAAGCTAGGGAGAAGTTGGAATACAAGAGGGACTCCAGAAAAAAAGGAGAAGAAACCCCATTAGAGTGATAGAAGGGGTCTAGGGGTGGGGGTGGGGGGAAATGATGAAGGAAACACTTCCATCGACATTATGTACATATACAAAATTATCAATGCCAATCTCAATATCACGTACAGGTGGGGTGGGAGCCGGAGGGAGCTCACCAAGTTCTGTGTGCATGTCTGTTCCTATCACTCTGAACTTTATTATGATGTAAGATTACAATGCACCAAGAAAAGTATATTAAGAAGAAAGTCCAAGAACCGTAGGGGAGGTAAATATCATCAAAGAAAATGACTTAAAATCAACTGCAATCTTCAGTTTAACTCTACAAAATTTCCTCTAAAGTTCTGTCATTTTTGTACACAGGCTCCATTCATGCAACATTAAAAGAAGACCCAAAAGAAAAAAGTGGTAGAAATTAATGTCTATCTATAGGAGGATTCATCAAGAAGGGAAAGAAAAAAAGTGCTAAAGGAAGACATCCAACTTGTACTTCTGAGTCCCTAAGTACAGTGTTTTGGTCTCTTCGTTCTTTATCAACTGAGTGATCTGCATGAATATAACTCCAGATTTCAACATGGTAGGTGTAGCATAGCTTGGATTCCTTCGATGAAGTCTAGCTTTACTCTGAGGATACACAGAACCTGGAAGTCTGGAACAGACGGGCCACAAGGCTGCTCAGCATAGACTAGCCATCTATCCCTAATGTGCATTCTTCTGGGCGCTCTCTGAGACTTCCTAAGGTTTAATTCATGCATCTAGTCTTGAAGTGCAGTTTAAAAAACCCAAGCATCATTTTGAGTTTGCCAACAGAAAACCCTCGCAGGTTTGTGGAGAGCAATGGCAGCCAGGCAGAGACAGCCCTGGGTTCAGTATCCTCAGCCAAGCCTTTAGTTTTTTTTTTTTTTTTTCAG